>RPFO01000276.1:3831770-3961770 GCA_009746045.1 Mesostigma viride
CCACCACCACCACCACCACCACCACCACCACCACCACCACCACCACCACCACCACCACCACCACCACCACCACCACCACCACCACCACCACCACCACCACCACCACCACCACCACCACCACCACCACCACCACCACCACCACCACCACCACCACCACCACCACCACCACCACCACCACCACCACCACCACCACCACCACCACCACCACCACCACCACCACCACCACCCACACCACCACCACCACCACCACCACCACCACCACCACCACCACCACCACCACCACCACCACCACCACCACCACCACCACCACCACCACCACCACCACCACCACCACCACCACCACCACCACCACCACCACCACACCACCACCACCACCACCACCACCACCACCACCACCACCACCACCACCACCACCACCACCACCACCACCACCACCACCACCACCACCACCACCACCACCACCACCACCACCACCACCACCACCACCACCACCACCACCACCACCACACCACCACCACCACCACCACCACCACCACCACCACCACCACCACCACCACCACCACCACCACCACCACCACCACCACCACCACCACCACCACCACCACCACCACCACCACCACCACCACCACCACCACCACCACCACCACCACCACCACCACCACCACCACCACCACCACCACCACCACCACCACCACCACCACCACCACCACCACCACCACCACCACCACCACCACCACCACCACCACCACCACCACCACCACCACCACCACCACCACCACCACCACCACCACCACCACCACCACCACCACCACCACCACCACACCACCACCACCACCACCACCACCACCACCACCACCACCACCACCACCACCACCACCACCACCACCACCACCACCACCACCACCACCACCACCACCACCACCACCACCACCACCACCACCACCACCACCACCACCACCACCACCACCACCACCACCACCACCACCACCACCACCACCACCACCACCACCACCACCACCACCACCACCACCACCACCACCACCACCACCACCACCACCACCACCACCACCACCACCACCACCACCACCACCACCACCACCACCACCACCACCACCACCACCACCACCACCACCACCACCACCACCACCACCACCACCACCACCACCACCACCACCACCACCACCACCACCACCACCACCACCACCACCACCACCACCACCACCACCACCACCACCACCACCACCACCACCACCACCACCACCACCACCACCACCACCACCACCACCACCACCACCACCACCACCACCACCACCACCACCACCACCACCACCACCACCACCACCACCACCACCACCACCACCACCACCACCACCACCACCACCACCACCACCACCACCACCACCACCACCACCACCACCACCACCACCACCACCACCACCACCACCACCACCACCACCACCACCACCACCACCACCACCACCACCACCACCACCACCACCACCACCACCACCACCACCACCACCACCACCACCACCACCACCACCACCACCACCACCACCACCACCACCACCACCACCACCACCACCACCACCACCACCACCACCACCACCACCACCACCACCACCACCACCACCACCACCACCACCACCACCACCACCACCACCACCACCACCACCACCACCACCACCACCACCACCACCACCACCACCACCACCACCACCACCACCACCACCACCACCACCACCACCACCACCACCACCACCACCACCACCACCACCACCACCACCACCACCACCACCACCACCACCACCACCACCACCACCACCACCACCACCACCACCACCACCACCACCACCACCACCACCACCACCACCACCACCACCACCACCACCACCACCACCACCACCACCACCACCACCACCACCACCACCACCACCACCACCACCACCACCACCACCACCACCACCACCACCACCACCACCACCACCACCACCACCACCACCACCACCACCACCACCACCACCACCACCACCACCACCACCACCACCACCACCACCACCACCACCACCACCACCACCACCACCACCACCACCACACCACCACCACCACCACCACCACCACCACCACCACCACCACCACCACCACCACCACCACCACCACCACCACCACCACCACCACCACCACCACCACCACCACCACCACCACCACCACCACCACCACCACCACCACCACCACCACCACCACCACCACCACCACCACCACCACCACCACCACCACCACCACCACCACCACCACCACCACCACCACCACCACCACCACCACCACCACCACCACCACCACCACCACCACCACCACCACCACCACCACCACCACCACCACCACCACCACCACCACCACCACCACCACCACCACCACCACCACCACCACCACCACCACCACCACACCACCACCACACCACCACCACCACCACCACCACCACCACCACCACCACCACCACCACCACCACCACCACCACCACCACCACCACCACCACCACCACCACCACCACCACCACCACCACCACCACCACCACCACCACCACCACCACCACCACCACCACCACCACCACCACCACCACCACCACCACCACCACCACCACCACCACCACCACCACCACCACCACCACCACCACCACCACCACCACCACCACCACCACCACCACCACCACCACCACCACCACCACCACCACCACCACCACCACCACCACCACCACCACCACCACCACCACCACCACCACCACCACCACCACCACCACCACCACCACCACCACCACCACCACCACCATGCACCACCACCATGTAACGTGCCAAGCCTATCAGCCAGGCACGTTGGGAAAGATTGTCTCCTATAACTACGGGACTATCTTTCCGGGGTTGCTACCTACCTAGCTGAGAAGGGAAGGGAATCACTATGCTTTAGGCTACTTGTTGTGATCACAGCGTAAGCCCAGGAGCATTACATATAATAGTTACCCTCTTGTATGCTTGCAATTGTGGTTGGACAATGTTATGCGTTGGACATAGTTGAATTAAGGAGAATAGGTTTACGTAGATCAGGTTGGCTGATTTGGGTGAGCCGGATTGCGAGACGACTAGCTGTCTTGTCCATCGTCCTCGCACACCTTTATATGCCAAGCAGCGCCACTAGGTCGGCGCTGCTGATCCAACCTCTGTGGCCTAGAATATTCAACGCTAAACGCTCAGAATATTTCCCGCATTACGTCATTGTAGTGGGCCGAACTACGGGTCGACCATAGGGCGGATCGACCTCTAACCATGCCCATGGTAACTATTGTTACGTTATGCCATCGGATACATGTCTATCGATCTATATGATTCCCAATGTCACCAATATTACTCTAGATGTCAGCGGTCGGCACCCTCGTATACACATGCAGAGGTGTGCCGGAAGGTGTGGGCTTCAAACCACCCTAGGTATTTATCTCTTTTGCACGTATGATTGTATACCATATATTTCTTTTGCCAAACTTTCACGTGCTAGGCTCGACTCTAGTCGGCACGCTACACTCCTCCCCCCCCATAGGGCCGGGAAGGGAGCCCACTCCCTTCGAGCAACTTTACGGGGTTCTGAAAAACAGAGTATAACACTACAATGCCTGAGGCATCTCTATACGCATGCAAACAATCAACAAACCAAGGGCCGCCCGGAAATATGGCAGAATCAACTATCGTCCACCCCATTGAAGCGGTGTAGGGTTCACCGGCACCACCGGCCGCGGGTGTTTTAGGCTGCCCATAACTGCCTTGGCACAGAGGCTTGCCGAGCCGGGGACAGCGGCACTAGCTAGGCAGGACAAGAGCAGTCAAAAACACACATCCGAAGACCAAGGAGAACCAACTGATTGCATAGGATACCAAGGCCACGGCTAACTACCGAGGCGACAACACGCCTGGGTCGGGCCTAGAGCCCTACTATGAAAAGCTACACCGGCCAAGTACACCCCACGTGCAAGTACATTCCTCGAGGTCTCCCTGGTAGTCGCGCTGGATTGCGGCCTTCTTCGCCTCAGTGTGCCCAGGGTCGAGTAAGATGTCACGCCAAGAGCCTGGTGGCCAGAGGCCCCAGAACCCATACAGGTAGTAGGGGCTGTAGGGCTGGGTCAGGGTAAGAGACTGCTGGCCGACATTGACGTACCCGCACTGGAAGTCGCGTATAGGAACGTTGTCATCATGACGCGCAGCATGAGGTCACGCAGCGCTTCCTCGTGCACGATCAAGCGGAGCTGTCCCGCTCGCGCACTGGCGCACAAGTCCGGCGTAAGCGCCTCAACCAGCGCAAGGCCGTGGGTGGGTGTCAGCATGGGGTGCTGCAACGGCACATGAGGTCGCGCCGAAGCACCGGTCTCGTATCAAGGAGACAACCAGCTCGCAGGCCAGAAGTCGGGAGAATCCGGACCATCATTGGTAGCTCGAGCCTGCCGTATACTCGGTGCTTAATTGGGCCAAAACTGGCCATCAAACATGAGCGTAGTCGAACCCCGAGGAGGCGCGGGCACATGAGCCGGATCCCGATGTGGCCAGCGGTTTGCCGGCACGGCACGGTTAGCTAGCAGCCGAACGCACGCCGACATACCGCCTCAAGCCCGCGGGGAAAATGGCTTGAATGGCCCCCGTGGGCGGCAGGAACAGGTCGCGCGGGAACACCATCCCGGGGCCGGCCGGGCGATGGAGTGGCGGCGGGACGCGGATAGTTGTAGATCACGGGCTGCATGTGCCGTGTATGGCTCTAGTAGGAATTCCATGTGCATGCGACAGCACATACCCGCTGGGCGGTCAGGGCGTGAAGTCAGGCCGGGAGGATCCCGAAGTGGCCGCAGGCCATCTCCTGCTGTCCAGCTAGTGGTGCCTGCATCGTGGCCTGGGCGGGTCGCATGATAACTCCCTCATGGGGCTGGTCCAGAAACGTACCCAAGCAGTGGCGGGGCCACATTTCCGGTGCCCTCAGTCATACCAGCACTTGGTAGCACCGGCATCGGCTGGGACCCAGCGTGGAGCATCTTAGTAGCTAGTAGCAGCTGCATTGACTGCCGAGCTAGCCAGCTAGTGACCATAGTCGGGTGCCGGCATACGTACTGCGCTGCACTATGCGGCTGACGGCGGGGCGGCATCACAGCTTAGTAGGCCCTGGGAGCGTCAACGCGGGAGTCCGTACATCGAGTCACGGGGATGAGCGGGGCCGGGATGTGCATGGGATGATGGGAGCCTGGTAGCTGCACAGGGTACGTACGTGGGGAGCGGGCGCTGGCCCATTACCATCCATGCAACTGCAGGGGCGATGGGCGATGCACATCAATCCAGGTAAAACCGCTCACCACCATCCATTGCCACAGCCCGCGGACTGGCGTACACTGGGATCGAGGCAGTCGGCCCGTTGCTCTGACTCAATGACGGCATCGATCGGGCTGACTTTGGTGGGGAGGTTGGACCTCAAACCCAGGAGGCATCGTCGGAGAAGCTGGTGCATGCCGGCGGGATGGTGATCGCCTGAGCCGGCCCGATGCGGCGTTAGCAGCTAGGAACCCGGCGGGTATCTGTTGGGGGGCTCGATGCCGTGCGCATGTTGGGATATCCAGGGACGCAAAGGCCTCGGCGAAGTAATGAATCTCGAGTTCCTCATGCATGCACAGGTGCGCTCACTGCATGGGCCTTAGGAACACCTCCCGCCTCCACTGGAGGCCGCGCTCTTCTTGTCCAGCGGGGTGACCCAGCTACCATCTGCACAGGAGAGCCGATAAGATGTCCAGAATATATACACTCCTGGGTTAACCTGGAGGGCCACGAACCGCAGTATCGTCGGGCAGCCAAGTAATGTCGAACACAGGGCTTCGCACACCAATGATCCCGTCCGGCCTCGTCCGTGAGGTATCCATGGATGGGAAAACGAGTGGATATTCCAGCACCACGTACCCGTGTGCTGATCGAGGCCTGAGGCGCGGCAGAAGACACAGCGGCAGCCTCGGTTGTGCGCGACCATGCAGAGGTAGCTGGCTGACACTTTCCGCCGCAATCATTGGCGGAACCCAGAGGAGGGCCGAAGAACGAAACGTGGCGTCTCATGTAGTTCTTCAGGTCCCAAGCCAATTAAGGACTTCACTCTGGCACTGAGGGGCGGCCACTCAGGACTGTTGTTGGTCGAGCTGAATCATGTGCATCTGCCAGCGTTGCCAACCATATATGCCACACGCCCTGATCAAGCATGCTGTTTCCGGCCCCACCGTCTAGGTCATCTAGTCGCTCTACACGTAACTGCCAGCCATAATTTCAATGCACACGGATACACATTTCCATCACCATTCATATTCATCATCCTGAACGACTCGAACACGCGGACAAGATAACGGCAGGCTCGAGCTACCATGGTCCGGATTCTCCCGATTTCTGGCCTGCGCTGGTTGTCTCCTTGATATATGGGCTCACTTGCGCCCTGCATGCATAAGGCGGAACCCGCACCATTTGGCGGGGTCTCTCTCCTCAGCTTCCGGGATGACCACGATGATGAGGTCCTTGGTTCGTTGGACACCGACGTAGTCCGCTGACTGTGCTTGTTGATCAGCATGCTGCATGTGGCTGGCTGGGTGCCTTGGGACCAGTTGACGCCGAGGGCTGGCTGGGTGATGTCTGGGGGGGGCAGCCTGCCGAGACTCCTGGGCACGCCGAGTAGACCCGGGGTGATGCGTAGTGAAGGTCGGCATGTACAGTCCGCGCGTAGGCCTGTTAATTGGGGGAAAGGGATGGTGTGGGGGTGGGGAACACCGACCAGCATCAGCACGCAAAAGATCGGGTAAAATCGGCAGATCCTACCTACTCCAACCCATTCTCACGCTCATAGTGCTGTAACAACCGCCTGTACACCCATCCAACTGATCCTCGGTTCGCCTCGTACTGCATATGGTATCTGCCTCCGACTGGCTGAACTTCCATTGTACGCGGTATTGGCGCACCATATGCCCCTATACCTCTCTTCTGATCGCGGTGGCCCACAATGGCCAGCCTCGATCCACCTCGTTCTCTACCTCTCCCGTCTCTGCCGGGGTTGTGTTCTAGCGGCGCAGGGGCGTCTACCCGGCCTACCCGGGAACGTGCTCTTGTGGTACAGTTTTAACTGGTCCCTGTACGTGGAACGTGTTATTCTGCACACCTGCCAAGTGGATGGCACATCTACCCGGAACATGCAGACAGTCCTTGAACTTGTCCACCACTTGGTACAGTAGGAGATTATATAGCAGTAGTGTAGACTACTAGAAAAGCTTAGCGACGTGGCCATGTATGCCTACGTGATGGGCTCACCCCCGCCCATGCAATAGGTGTAGCGATTTTTGGGTCATGCTTTGCCCATGCATAGAGTTTCGCTCTGTTGAGATGCCATGCACCAGCTATATACATTTAATAATATAATTTAAAAATATAATTACTTACAGCAGAGTAAAATCACTCAAACCAAAGCAAACGCCCAGCTATAAACCTATATACAGAGCCATGTCAAAGCTCTATACTACGATAAGACCAATGGAAACGCCTAACGGGAGGAACCTAATAGCCCTGCTGCACCGCAAAATCAGCCCGCGTACGGCGGAGCATGATGTCAGCCATGGCCCGAGTCAGCGCCACCGACAAGCGCTGACGCCAATATGACGTCCAGGTCCGCGCCGACCATGGGGCCCGCTGGCCCTCCAGGTCCAGCCGGTCCTCCCGGAGCCGGCAACACTCCTTGAAGAAGGCGGAGGTCAGGGGCCCCATGGCCCCAAACTCCTCCAGGACAAAGGGCACCACACGATGGTGCCCGACGTCGCCGTAGGCCAGGAGCTTGGCCCGCTCCGCCCGGATATTTAATAATATAATTACTTACAGCTATATACATAGCCTAGCCATATACATCTTCCACCCCATGTGTCATGCAGGCCTTCCAGGCCATCTCCCCATGTCGCCCCGTGAGAGCTTGATCGGGATGCATGATCCATCATGGCACATCACCTAAAATCGGTCCGTTCGGTTACATGAGATCCTGGGAATTTTGGCGCGAACGCGTCGCGTTGAGGACGACGGGACCAGAAAAATTCCACCTCGCATGGCTGTCGACCCTATGTCCGCCGGAATATCAGTCAACAGTCAATTATGCATGTTAAGTCGCTGCGATGGATGCAAACGACGCGTAAACTCTCCTGCTTTGCGATGATGCATGGTAGATATTATTCGCGTATGTTCATGCGTCAAAATAATTCGCAAACTGAGACGCTGATTTTTTGTGTCGGCCAGATCTGGAATTGGCAGCGAAAATGCATGTTTATTAATTGTGGGGGAAACTTTTTTGTTGGAAGCTCACAATTCCCAAAAGGTGGAATCCGAATGGGCTTCAAGTCTACTTTCACGAGCGCTAATCAGTTTTTCGAGAAACGAATCACATTTTCCAGGCTGTCGCATTACCTGCCGGCAGGTCAGATTTTGCTGTTTTCAGTGACGTTTACGACCGTCCTTGCTTGATGCGTTTCTTCCTTTTTTTCGGCTCACGGCATGGCGGGGCTTGTTCCAACATGCCTGCGGAGGTGTAAGCTGTGTAGCCATGATTTAAAAGTCACATATTGCTCTCGCGCCACCATCTGTTACTGCTCGACACTGCAAGAAACACTGGTTGCCTGCTCGCAACGCAAGCACAAGCACGACAACGGTGCCCTAATCCACATCCAGGCGTGTATTTCCGAGAAAAACTTCAGGCTTTTGTCGCGGCATACCTTCGGTGTTCCAAGCCGTTCACCGCTCCCCGAAATAGTCTTATGACTCGCTTTTATAGCATTGTGGGTTCGCGTCCGCCATCTCCGCCGGGTGCTGACACGAGATGTTCGCGCTGAACCTGGACTGCAAGGTCGCCCGCTACCGGCTAGCTGTACGTATTTAGCAAGCTCTGGATGATATTGTCATGGTTTTGGTGCAGGAAGGTGCTGTGGGGGGGTCTATCTCACCTCTTTACCTAGCTTTCCTCCTCCTAGCTTGACAGCTAAGTTTGCATCAGGAAGTCATGCTTGTTGACAAAGCTCGATGGATATAAACCTTGGGATGTGCTGTGAAGGTGTTAGCATGCTTGCTTGAAGAATTGAATGCGTATTTGTGCAAGCCATGGACATTTTTTATTAAGGGCAGTAGGTAGCAGCCACGTTCTTATTCAATTGTGTCAGGACGTCTATGTTGCCTTTACTGCACTCTGTCCTAGAGGAGTTTGATGCCACTGTAGATGACTATGACCAGTGGGGTGGTGAGGATGGGCCGGTGTGCTGGGGTGAGCCTGAAGGGCACCTTGGATCACGTGACCCTTAGGCAATCATGCGAGGCTGTGCAGTTTATGGCTTGTGATGTATGGATGCAGCGGGTGAGGCAGGTTGTCGTTGCCGTGGCCTGTGTTAGTGAACTCTATCATCTTTTAACTTACCCAAAGCCCCCCTAGACCTAAACTGCCTCGCCTTCTTTGAGGGGTTGCCTTCTTTGAGGAGTGCCATGTCTTGAAAGGTTTGTTGGGGCCCTGGCATTTCAGAGTAGGTTGAGGTGGAGAGGGGTGGCACACTGCTAGGTGATGGCAGGGCCATCCATGTGATGCACCTTACGTTGGGATGGGGACCATGCATTTGTTCTTGTTGCTAGCATGGGCAGGGTGAGCGGCTGGGAGTAAGGTGTAAGTGCTACTTGCGCCACTGTCCGAAAGGGGAGCTCCATGCGGTGGGCAAACAGCGTTGCAAGCGTACACTTAACACAAATGTGGTCTGATGCACTCAGCTGACCTGCCATTTCTCTTGATGCACCAAACCACACTAAAGGCTTGATATAGCCGGTAGGAAATGCATGTGCATGCAGTGTCAAAAGCAGAGAGGGACACTGTTAGCACATGAGTGTGATTGTAAACCGATGAGTGTGAGCCTCCCCGTGCCATCCCATGCATTTTACACCTATTTTTGGCAAGCCCCCATCATGCCGCAGTTATGCACCGCCTATGCAAGGGGGATGAATAGACAGTTATAGGTGTGTTGAGGGATGAGATAAGGGTAAACATGAGGAGCCATGCAGGCTAAAACGGAAGGGCGATGTCAACAGTGTGTTTGCCCAGATTTTGATGTCAGGAGGGGCTGAAAGATCAGTGGCCACGATAAACCTAGGTGGATTACATGAGAGATGACACGACCATGAGAGGGTGGTAGATGAGTTCAACTGAGAAGAGCTAGCATTACATGCACAGATTCTTAATGACCTATGGACTGTCCAAGGGTTGGAGTTCAGTGCACGTTCCAAAGACTATGATGAGCATGACGATGATGGCAAGGGGGCGGGGGGGCGCAATTAGGACAGGCACTGATGCAGAATTATGTTGTACAGCAGCTAGGTGCTGAGCTCAATTGAATAGCAGCCCAAGCCACTGCTGTCCTTGATTGCGCTTTGTATTTCCATGTAGCAGAGAGGCACCTGGCAGATATATATTTGGATTAGCTGCTTTAAGACACGCACAGCAGGGGTGCCCAGCAGAGTGGGCCAAGTACTGCAAAGGAGATTGTGTGTGCTGCCGAGCGGGGCCCGTTTAGAAAAGAGACTGGTCAGCCGACAGGCACGACTGGTCAGCCAAGCTCCCCTTCTTGAGGCTTGTAGGCACTATGGTGCTTGTTCCGAATGCCAGCATCTACTGTGATTGATGGTGATTTTATCCCTTGATGATCGCTTTTTTAGTCTGTGTTGGCTAATGTATCCAGCCCCAGTGGCATGTATATGAATCCCATGACAGCCATGACGATAATTGAGTGAAGAATGCAAAGTTTTCCAAGACAATGGCGCAGAATATGGAGTATTTTTGCAAAAATCGCTCTATTTCTGCTTGCATCCGTCACTTTTAGTGGGCCGGCAGTGGTCCTAATATGTCCAACTTGTGTTCTAGTGTAAATTCAAGTATTGTGCTATTAATGTGACGAATTCTGGCATGATTGGGCCGCATATGTGCTGGCACGCGCTTTATTTAATCATGTACATGTGTGCCTATGATGCGCCACACTCCAGATGATGCCTAGCTTTATTTAGTTATGTTGTGCCCATGCAGGGAGGAACTCTCTGCTGAGACGCCATGCCCTAGCTTCTTTGTATAGCTATGCTGATCTTCCCCCCCATGACAGGCTCCCCCTTCGCTGGGCATAGCTTGAAGATCATGGGGATGCAAGTGCCCTGGTGCACCTCGAGCAAGGGTCCTTTACATCCCCACCCTTGCAGGAAGTAGCTTAGGATGTATGATAGGCCATATGCCCCCTCTCAAGGGCTATGTGCTACATATACTCCCAACGGAGTTATGTTACAATTCAATTCAATGTGCTGGCAGGGGCTTCATAAGTTTGAAAATAATGCACTAAAACGGTGTTTTGGCTCATGTATGCCAGAATTATAGCACATAGTTTGGTCCTACATTGCATACTTAAGGGCGGTCTTTGTCTTTGGATATAAATTAATAAGCATGACCATTTCCAGCTGAATTGGACTACATTTACTACTTGTGTGTGGCTGCTATGCCTCCTTATGCCTGGAAAACATCGTTTTTTGCACTTTTCCACGTCACGGTTTGATGCTAAAAATAGGTCAGTTGGCCCCCCAATTTATGTGATGTGAACAGGGTCCTAGGGGGACCGTAAGTCCAGAAAGGCACCCCGATCTGACTATATGTGTGGGAGATATGACCCCATGTAACAAAAAAGGCCGTTTTTAGGTGATGTGGTGGTGCAGGTGCACATTGTGCACCCGAGTAGGTGATCGACAGTTTACATCCTCCACCCGTGCAGGTTGTAGCCAAGACTGTATTACAAGCTCCGAGACATCATGGTGGTGCAGGTGCCCTTGGTGCACCTAGAGCAAGTGTCGTTTACATTCCCACCCTTGCAGGAAGTATAGCTTAGAATGCATCAAAAGCCATATGCCCCTTCTCTGGGATATGTGCTACATTTACTCCCAACGGTGTTATGTTCCTAATTAATTAATTAATTAATTATACAGCATGGTGGTGCAGGTGCACCTCGATCGTGCACCCAGAGTAGGTGGCTGTTTACACCCCCCACATGCAGGTTGTAGCCCAGACTGTATAAAAAATCGCAGTCCAGGCACAGTTGTCTCACTTCATATTCCCCTTCTCAGGGATATGTGTTACGTATGCTTTTACATATATTTTGCATATGGTGAAGAGTTGGATCAAACTCAAGCATATGTAACTTCAACATTTACTCATAGATTCTGTTAGAAAGTTTAATAATGTTCAATACTACTAAAAAAAAGGCTGGTATCCATAGAATTAATTGGCATGGATGATCTAAACAAACAAAAAGAAAACAACAAAATGTGTGCGCAGATCACAATAGCTGGGCCATAAAATGGAATGCCCATCCATCCACTAATACACCAGGTGGCCGGAAGCCATTCAAGTTACCTGGGTATGCCAATGTCAACCGACCTACTCCAAACTAACCCCCGGAATTCTGTACACGTGCAAGAGCGTACGCCAGTTTAATTGGCATGTGAACGCACAGGCCCTGACCCTTAGTAAGTATCAATACCAACGTCCCCTGCCAACCAGGAGGCGTGCAGAGAGCGTGCAATATCCAATCCATTGCACGCCAGCACTGACCCAGCCAGTAGACTAATCTTCGCACCAAGCATATCATACAAGACGTTCATCTCCGCTCAGAATGCTAGCTGTACACTTTCCACCATGCCTTGTGCATCATCTGCATATATACAGCCGGAGCAACAAACAGACTTGAGGTGGTAAACTCAACCAGAGGCAAATGGCCTCAAAAGCGATGCTGCAGCCCCATATTTGAGTACGTTACACTCGTTGCCCTCCCACCGCCGCCGTCAAAGTTTGCTTCAAAAGAATGGGAGCTTGATGTGCAGGAAAGGAAGGTCAGGGAGCACCTTTGCGATCGCGACGATGAGGTCGGTGAGCGTGGATGCCTCGGCGCCCTGCAACAGGAACGGGGCCTGCTTGAGTGCCACCAGGGCGGCAGTAGAGGCGGCGATGCTGGCGGCAGTCATGGCCAGCGTGTTGGGCGACTCGACAACCTTTTCCTGGCAGGCGGCCATCGTCTTCACATGCTCATCCTCGTCGTCGGAGACATTGGTGAAGACGTCGTAGAGGTTGCGGCAAGGCGGGCGGCGGGATCCGGGCGCGCGGCTGGTCTGGAACTCGTCAAACCTGGTGTTGGACAGCCAGCCAGGTCCACGCCATCCAACAAGACAAGCAAGAGGATGGGAACAACGTTATGTCAGTTATAACTGGGTGGGACCACGGCTTCGCAAGGCAACCCTAAATCCAGAGAGAGGAGCATGGGGGTGTGGGAACTATATTCGAATCCTCACGTTTTTTGTCTGCTTGTCGTGAATCTCCGGCTACAAAAGCAGGAAGCATAGAAGGCAGTGCTTGCTCAGGAAAAGAAACTCTGGGCTGCTATCAACGAGCTTGGACGGCCGGCTGCTGCGACGAGGAACAGCAGCAACAGGCGGAAACCAATCAGGGCCTCCAGCCGTTGAGGGAACTAGCTTTCATCTCCCCTGCCCTGATCATGTATACTATATCCTCCCTGCCCGTTGCATGCTTGTAACTTCTGGCTGTCTATGAAAAGCACACTAGGGAGGCAACGTAGATCTAGTTACCTAACATCTGCGGCAAAACATGTCCCAAGGACAGCCACTTGACGGCAGCTAGAGGGAGATTTGAAAGAAAAACACAACCCCCACGCGCACTCACATGTACATGTCGGGGCCCGTGTAGTACTTGTAGATGACGGGTGGCGGTGGCAGGGACTTGAGCAGTTCTTCGTTCTCATCGCGGAACTGGTTGTACGAGTCCACTGCGGACAGCCGGCCGCAAGGGTAGCAATGGAGGAGCACGCGACGAGAGTTATGAGGCAGACACGTGGCAAGTATATTCCTGCCATGGGAACAGTTGTACGAGTCCACTGGCAAATTGAGCACAAACAACCAAGCGCAACACAATTGAAGAGCGGGGGCCTGCACAAGCTAGCAGATGCAAAGAAAAGGAGGCACCAGGTTCCACTGGTGCAGGGAGCATCATTGGTGGTAATTTGTCGGCAGCAAGAGTGCTAAACAGTGTAAGCATGCACCAGCGTTGGCTATTGCAAAGAAGCTCTCGAGTTACTCCTGTTGCAGGTATCACCCAATCTGATGCCAACCTCGCAATGATCGAACCGGCGTTGGCTTTACGAATGCCGTTGGCTCCAGCTATAAACGTGCCACGTGCTTGTCATGTTATTTACCAACCTGCATGGGACTCGATGAGCTCGCTGAAGTTGTAGGCAAGGCTGGGTGACAGCAGCCAGAGCAAGATGAGCACGCCGTAGTAGACGATGGCCGAGTGGCGCGCGACAAAACGGTCCAGCCACTCCCTGTCCCCACCGAGCGCCTCAAAGGCAATCAAGTGCTGGAATTCGTTCCTGCGGACGATCGATGGATGCATGGGCAACAGGAGGTTAAGGTGGTGGCCAGGGCGACAGTAAGCGCATGTTGTAATTGGGTACCACAAGGGAGCAGCCTAGACGAGGCGGCAAAAAGAATTTGGATCGCGATTGGCCAAGACTGGCATGTGTGCGGTGGACCAGGCGGCCGCAGCAACAGGGGACAACGAGCAGGATTGCAGAGCCGGATTCAAGACAACAGGGTGGCCACGCGAACGGCCATTGTCTATGCAAATCCTATTTTCAAGGGATGGGAAAGAGCAAAGGCCGCAATAGGCCAGACGCTAAACAGCACTTGGCCAGGCCAAAGACGACGACACTCAAGAAAGAAGCAGTGATAAGCAAGGCCAAGGACAACGGTGGGCCAGCTCCAAGGCAAGGCTGATGAGAGAACTCTGTCCCGGGAAGGCAAAGTCGCCCCTCCTCGGCTGACGGTGGGTATTCTAGTCCCACCTTGTCACGGCGCGCCTGCTTCAACTCAGCCAACTGGGCTAGTCCATGCCAACCCCACCACACCTCCACCAACCCAGTCTGCGGCTCTACTTATCCCACATGGTCACAACCAGCACCCACCACCCCTCCCCAACTGGCTAGCGTACGGATGCCATCATGTTACAGTGAGCACCCACCACTCCTCGGCAAAGTGCACGCGCTTGAGCTCGGCCGAGAAGCGCCACCAGCCGAGCGTCTCGTAGCCGTGCAGCATGGTCAGGTATGAGAAGTAGGGCATGCGCGCTACCGTCTGCGGCGATGTGCGTCAAGGGGTGGGGGGTGGGGGGAAGCATCAACAGTGTTCCTGTAGAAGTCAGCTAGGAGAAGCGGGGCCACGGACACACCCTATGAACTAGGGAAATGACACGGACATTGCCCTGGCACCCGACAACTGCCCTGGTATGGTTCATGCTCCGGTATTTCATGATAAACTGGCACATCCCATACGACAAGTTGACGAAATCAATGAGACTACCAGCAATGGTGCTATAGCGGCCACATATAGAGGCAACACATAGAGGCATTGTATTGATGTGACTACATACCTCGAGGAACCAGAAGCGCTGGATGGGGCGGCCATCAAACACCACGTCCAGGAGCCAGCACAGGAAGAGGTAGGGGACCTTGATGATGGGTGACGTCTCCACCTGGGGCCGGGAGTACTCCCGCTTCCAGATGGCATCATTGGACAGAGTAAGCTGCGCCAGCTTGGCCCTCCGCTCCTGAACCTCGGGGGATAGTTCAGGCTCAGGCTCGCGCAGGCCGCGGATCTTGTACCAAATGCTCGTCGACTCGGCCACGAAGTTCTTGGCGGCGACCACGAGGGCGGTCGGTGGGGGTCCCTGCAACTTGGCGTCCTCGTCGAGGTAGGACCCGCCGCGGGATTTGAAGCCGTAGTCGGCGGGAGCGAGCTTCAGCGGGTCGACCTCGACCTGGGACTTGATTTCTTTGATGAGGGTCTCGAGCGCTTGCAGCTCTTTTCGCCTCTCGTCACGCTCCAGCTTCAATTGTTGGACGGTGTCCATGGTCGGGTTGGTCAACGAGAGGGAATTGAGCTTGACCTCCGAGGAATGAGACGCGCGAACCGCCAATTTGCGATGGGTGGGGCGATGCTGGCCAGGTGCTGGGGCATGACGCGGCTGGGCCTGGAGGGCGGCATTCCTGTTTACGCTCCCGCTCAGGGCAGGCTTTGTAATGGATGCCAGGCGAATGGTCGACATTGTGCGGACTGTGAGCCGAAGGGTAATTATGCGTAAACCGCTGCAATTCCACGGTTGTAATGCCGGGCTTGCTGGCCGGTGCGGGGTGGATTAGAGAGCAGGTACTGGGGTAGCTCGACGGTAGCTGTTGCAGACGGCTTGGTGCCAAGACGCTGCGGCATGGTCGGTATTTGTAGGCGTTTTGCTCCATGTCCACGCTGGACATCATGTCGATGGATGGATGACGAGGTGGGTGACGACCCGCCAATTTTCCAAGGGGAGGCACGTGAGCAGGAACCACCATGACAGGTGTCACCCAAATGTTCGTGATCGTCATCATTGGCGTCACGGAATTCGCAGCTTACGACTAATTAATGGCCCAATTGGCCCAATATTTAATTCAAGCTTTCCTCCAGCCCCTACAACGGGACGGCGAGCGGGAGGTTGATGTCATGCTCGATGAGCGGCCGTCGTCATCCGCTGACTTGCTGAAAGAGTACCTATTTTCCCAAGTGGCCAAGAGACCCGAAAATCCCTAGGCAGACTTTGCGCTTGACGCGTGGCAAAGTGAATCGCTGCCATGATTCTGCCAGCTAGCGAAACGTCCGAACATGGTCATTGGTCGCCCCTCGGATACGATGCGGGATCCGGTCTTCAAGTTCTCGAAATTCTTGGGAAGTCACTACTGTAGTCACCAGTAGTCAGGCACACGGGGGAAGTTTCCGGGCAAATCTGCAAGGGAAATTTGTTTTCTCGGGAAATCGTGAACAATCAGGGAGGAATATAGAATGTTGGATTCGTCAGTGTGCGGTTCACTCCGTAAACACTTGGTGGGAATGCTGAGAAGATTCTCTTGTTGTTCGCTGTCTAGGCTTGTCTAGGTCGAAGCCTCGAAGGAGGGCCACTCGGCAGCTTGGGTGTACACGTGTACACCAAGGCACTGAAAGGTGCATACGTGTTAGGTATGAGGTCGGCTTGGCGCCTGGCGACTTCTTGTGGGTAAAAAGTGGCGAGTGACGGTCGGACGTTGCTGTCATCGTAACTCATGCCACGCCGATCGTAATTTATAATCATGTAAACTGATACGGTAGCTCAAGTTTTTTAAAAGTGATAATAATGATTCTGGTTGTCTCATTGATCATGATATTGACTAGGAAGTTTACCTTTGAAACGGGTGACGCACACGGGCGCCTGCGAGATTGTGCAAAATATGTTCCAGCTACGGTGCCATCGTGTTCTTGAATGTGCAGTCTACAAAATATGGATGTGCCTTCTGCAAATGTTTGCCCAGTGACAGCCTACTTTAGATTGGTTATCGTGACACCAATGATAGTAAGCTTGCAGGCTGCACGACGTGACGTTGGTGTACGCCGTACCAGCATGTATCAGATGCGTCTGCGTCTAAAGGAATACTTTTGGCAATTAAATTGAATACTTTTCCGCGTCTGGGTTGAATCTCGTGTTGCTCGACCACTTGTCGAACCACTACTAGTGTACCTACTTTCAATCTGAGATTCCATTCAGTTGGAAGATTAGCCAACGCATCTGCTAGACATTTATGCGTCTCGATCCTTCATGGGAAATCGAACAGGAAGTAACACGCACGTGCCTCCGCGTGATTTACGTAGCGATGACCGAATATATCGGGCTGGTGGTGTGTACTCCATATGGTATTACCTTGCACCTGTGCTAGGCAATGAGGTTACTACGTATCAATGCAAATTATCAGTGTGTTTCTCTTTGACGTGCATGGTGCTTTCGCCGCGCACATGAGCATTAACCTCGGAGAGTCATACCTGGGCAAGCGAGCATGCCGCACATTTGCTAGCAAACTAGACCACAGTTAGCAGGTGATTGAGCTCTCGCCAACCAAGTGACACAGCGCACCTGGGGACCCAGGCGCTGCAGAGTAAAACATATAGTAGATTGCTGAAGATAGTTAGGCGTAACAGGTAACCGGTGTCCAGAGTTGTCTCACTTCATAGTGATTGAGAGGTTATAAACTGCTTCCACCAGGCGGGTTGATCGTGCTTGTCTATATCATGATCGACTCCGCATGATGTACGCAGACGCATGCGGCGCAACCGGCTATATCTGTAAGCGTGACATTGGAAGTTATATATATATATATACAACAGCAAGGAGACATGTCTCCTTGTACAAACTGATTGTATAGACTTGATATTTTCACCCATGCATGCATGATTTTTTATGTGCATCCCATGATATACGTAAGCATGCACGGAATACTACAGCCAGATTAGCCGCCATGATTGAGACAACCAGATCAGAACGTAATACAGGGCCATACATAGCGCTTTGATGAGAAATGCAGGCTCTGTGATCAGCTAGTTTTCATCGTCAAATTTTTTATGCAGAATTTAAGTTGCAATGAAGTATGAACGCAGAGGCCTCGATCTGAACTACCATGTGTGCATATGTTGACGATCATAACATGATCACAGCTAGCATAATACTGATAATATTCTTTGGTAGAATGTAGGGTAGAAGTCAGCAGGTGGAGGTTAAGTATTGCCCCTGAGGATAGCCGCTACACTACCACCTCGTCTGCCATTACAGTAGTCCTGACAGCTCACATATATAATAGATTATATCCCCCTCTAGTGTCTATATGAATTAAAGGATGGATGGATTAATTATGATGCCTAGCTTTATTTAATTATGCAGTGCCATGGATGCAGGGAGTAACTCTCTAGATCTGCTGAGACGCCATGCCATATGTAGCTCTTGTATTCTGATCAGACACTCCGCAAAGGTGAAAACCTTTGCGTTCAGTGCCGGGCCGCGGAAAACGCGGAAAACGCGATCTGCAAATGAATCCGACCGGAATCGAACTGGGGACCTCTCGCACCAATTTTGCTGACTATAGGACGGACGTCTCCGGTTACCATGGCATCGCCAACTTACACCTACAGTCATCCGCAAAAGTTCTCCTGTCCGGGGAGTGATGCAAGCCTTTCGGATTTGGTACTAGATAAATCACTCGAGATCTGTGTGTAGGAGTACTACACACGTGTCTCTCTTGTATAGCCATGATGACCTTCCCCCACATGCCACGCTCCCCCCTTAACTGGGCATAGCGCGATACATCATGAGGGTGCAGGTGCCTTGGTGCACCTCGAGCAAGTGTTGTTTACATCCCCACCCTTGCAGGAAGTAGCTTAGGATGTATGATATAGGCCATATGCCCCCTCTCAGAATATGCCCCCTCTCAAGGGCTATGTGCTACATATACTCCCAACGGGGTTATGTTACAATTCAATGGATTAATTATATAATTTACTCGTGCTCCCGTTGGGGAGTCACGGAGCATTAACCGACCCCGATAGATGGATGCCGGATGGGTACACGCAATCCTCCCGGTCTAATCTATCTACAAAAACAACCTAACTCTATATCTACGGTGGCAGCCCTCGACCCCAGGGGTCTTCAGTTGCTTGTCTTCTAGCATGCTTTCCGCGTTTGCAAACACGCAGGCGCTTCCCTGGCACGGGCCCGAGGGGGGTCGTTAATTGTCCTCTATGACCTGAGCCCACTTGGCCTTGTCCATCATCTTGTTCCTTGAATCACGGAGAGGCCTTAGTAGCCCCCCCGTGTCCTCTATACTAGCTGTTCTTTGAAAGTGCGGGCCTTGATGAGACGTCTAAGCGGATTGCTGGGCCCGGCCCACGTGAGGAGGTGCCTGCCATGCCCTGAGCTGGTCGCAGCCCTGCGGAGCCTGGGGGCCACGTGAGGTGCATGTCTACATGGTCAAGAATTGAATTGAATTGAATTGTAACATAACTCCGTTGGGAGTATATGTAGCACATAGCCCTTGAGAGGGGGCATATGGCCGTCCGTCCTATAGTCAGCAAAATTGGTGCGAGAGGTCCCCAGTTCGATTCCGGTCGGATTCATTTGCAGATCGCGTTTTCCGCGTTTTCCGCGGCCCGGCACTGAACGCAAAGGTTTTCACCTTTGCGGAGTGTCTGATCAGAATATGGCCTATCATACATCCTAAGCTACTTCCTGCAAGGGTGGGGATGTAAAGGACCCTTGCTCTAGGTGCACCAGGGCACGTGCATCCCCATGATCTTCAAGCTATGCCCAGCGAAGGGGGAGCCTGTCATGGGGGGGAAGATCAGCATAGCTATACAAAGAAGCTAGGGCATGGCGTCTCAGCAGAGAGCTACTCCCTGCATGGGCACAGCATAACTAAATAAAGCTAGGCATCATCTGGAGTGTGGCTCATCATAGGCACACATGTACACGATTAAATAAAGCGCCTGGCTTAGCTGGGATAGGGCCTCTAGGAGGCGTACATGTACATGGCCACGGTCTATCTAGTCTACACTACTACTGCTGTATTTCCCTAAGCTGGGGCGTCTGGAGTCGATCGCTGGGGCCGCGGTGGTCGAGGGGGTCGCCTGCCAGGGCTTGTGGCCGACGTAGATGGCCGCCCCCTTCCAGTACACCGGCTGCCCCGCCTTGGTCTGCCGGAGCTGGTGAGGTAGGTCGGCCATAGCTCCCGTCGCCGTTGTTGCTGCGCCAGGGTCAAGTCGTCGTCAAGGGTGAAGAGAGTCTTCTCGAGCCGCTTGCGGCGTCTGAGAAAAGAAATCTTGTCCGCCGGGGTCTTAAAGGTTCAGGAGGTCTACATGGTTGGTGCGAGCTAAGTGCCCTACTAGCTGCAGGCGCCCCTGACCAGGCGCACCTAGAGCAACCTTGGGTAGCTTACATTCCCATGCACCCCTGCAGGAAGTAGCCCAGAATGTATTAAAAGCCATATGCCCCTTCTCAGGGATATGTGCTACATGGACTCCCAACGGAGTTATGATCCAAATTAATTAGTTAATTAATAGTTGTCTCACTTCACAATAACGATAAATAAGGAAAAAGTAAAGAGTAACAATAGTGACAAAAACAAAAGTGGAATAAAGAGGTCGATCATTAAATTAAATTAAATTAAATTATAACATGCCTCCGTGCGGGTGCCCTGGTGCACCTAGAGCAAGTGTTGTTTACATTCCCACCCTTGCAGGAAGTAGCTTAGAATGTATTATAGGCTCATATGCCCCTTCTCAGGGCTATGTGCTACATATACTCCCAACGGAGTTATGTTCCTAATTAATTAATTAATTAATGCCTCCGTGGGGGGGTCATGTAGCACATATTTCATGATGGATGGGGTGGAGGAAGCCGCGTGATCGAACTATCCTAGCTCTATCTAGAAAATCCTAACTACACAACTCATCAAAACGCCTCCTCCGCTTGGGGGGAGGTGGCTTGCCCACAGGGTCGGGCGTGTGCGCCTTGACAATCTTCTTCCACCGCGTCTTGTCCTGCATGGCAGTCCAAAGACGGGAGAGAGAGTGGATGCGGTGCTCAAACTGGGCTGGGACCACTAGGTCGTCCAGCAACATCTGAACGTATTTGGTGACAGGTTTCCCTACCCTTTTGGGAATGTCCTTGGGGCCAGGCCAGGTCAGAATGTGCCGCCCTGGCTGTCCAAGCCGCTGGGGGCCGGCCAGACCAAGGGTGGTGTCGACCTGGCTGGTGCGGGCAAGGTGTCCTACAGGTCGATCATTGCTCATGGGATATGATGAGGCACAGGCCATGTTGGAGTGTTGTCTCCTTGATATGGTTGGGGCATGATGCAGACGATATTTGTAACTTTCGTGTCATTAAATTTTTTCCAATGAGATTAGCATAGTACTCCGTGGCATTAATTAATTCATTAAACTCGTGCTCCCGTTGGCATGCCCATGCGCATGACACGCAAGTACTTACTTAACCTTTATAATATTATTTTTCATCTTAGTTAGGTGAGACAACTATGTACATGTAACGGCATCCTAATTCCTAGGTATGGTTTACCATGTGCTGCATGCCTGCTTCGACAAATGATTCACGGCATCACAACGTAGTATACAATGTCACCCATATAAGTTGTCTACTGACTTCATCCACCAGGATCGATGCAACGGATGGGATCATACCCGCTATATCTTCGTGCCTCTTTAAGTATACACGTGCCTGCAGATAGCCAATCACTCAGGCCCTTGCTTCTAAGTCACCGGGGGCTTGCTGGCAGAGCGCAGAGGTGTGTGTGCGAATGCTGGCTCGGCTTCGTGGCCAGGCTCGGATCGCGCCGGCTTCTCGCGGGACGGGCTCTTGGCGAAGCGTAGCTCCCGCTCTCGGGCCAGCTGCTCGATCAACCTGGGCCATGGGTGGCACAGGAATCAGACATGCAAGGAGAGCTACGAGGATATACGTGTAAGCGACAGGAATTCATGGGCCATAGCCATGGTGTAGGCACCAAGTATTTTGGTGCCTTTGCCCAGGTGTCACAACTCACAATTGTGACGAAATTGTACCGAAACAATGGCCAAAGGGGGGGGGGGCAAGAAACGAGCGGCGGACAGCGGGAGGGAGGGAGGGAGGGAGGGAGGGAGGGAGGAGGGAGGGAGGGAGGGAGGGAGGGAGGGAGGGAGGGAGGGAGGGAGGGAGGGAGGGAGGGAGGGAGGGAGGGAGGGAGGGAGGGAGGGAGGGAGGGAGGGAGGGAGGGAGGGAGGGAGGGAGGGAGGGAGGGAGGGAGGGAGGGAGGGAGGGAGGGGAGGGAGGGAGGGAGGGAGGGAGGGAGGGAGGGAGGGAGGGAGGGAGGGAGGGAGGGAGGGAGACGGAAAAATATGCTGCTGCACTGAACCAGGGAAACTATTACATTCCTTACATACCGAATGAAAGGCATATTTGAACCCATCATGGTGCCCCGCCCACTTATACGGTGCCATACAAACAAAGCTGTAGGATCAATAACACAGCAATTACTACGCACCCGTGATTCTTGGAGAGAACATGAGCAAGGTGGGTGAAAACTCACATGGTGGGGGGCTCATCCTTGCACGGAATCTGCGTGGCCAAATGCAAGCATAGGCATTCCCCTGTGGTGTTCTCGACTGCGTGCCCCCGTGCAGCAGGCAAGACGGCCGGTGTCCGGCGTGCCTCAACCGCGGCCACGCTCACCTCTTCTTGTCCTGCGCGGTGCTGGCCATCGCGTAGTGCATGCGCTGCCAGTGTTGTACATCCTTCTCGAGCCGACGCTTGTCCGTCTCCAGCATGTGAATGCGGCTGGACGCGTGCGCCGCCAGGCGGTTGTGCTCCCTGCGCACAGCCAGGCACCCGGGACGGAATAGTGCCATCAGTCGCCGACCAAGGTTGTGGCAGGCACATGCAACCACCCAGGCATGCTACCCGCGCCGCATCATCCACCTGTCCAACCAGCAGCTAGAACCTGTATGTTCAGGGTACATTCATCCGGTGCACACGCATACTTGAGGATATATAGTTGAGGATATATAGTTGGCCATACACTGACCAGCTCGCTTAGAGTGGACCGATGCATCATGCAGCATGGACGTGCCTGTATGGTGCATCGTTGCCACGGTGTGTGGTGCCTGCTTCCTTGATGTCTACTTGCATCCACACGCTCCCCTCCTGCCTGCTTACTTGATATCTACTTGCATCCGCATGTTCTCCTTCTCCAGCCGCAGCAGCCGGTCCTCATACGACTCGCGCGCCTTGTCGCTGCGCGCCAGCCGCACGCGCAGCATGTCGAGTTCCTGCGATGCGGCCGCCAGCGCCTCCTCCGCACGCGCGAGATCCGCCGCAAATCGCCTGGGGGAGTAGTAGAGTGGGGGAACAGATGACCGCAGGCACACACACACATAATCGCACACACATGCATATGCACCCGCACACGCATGTAGATATAGTCATTACCGCGTCAAGTTGCGATCGCCACCTAAAACTTGGCGTCGCAACTTAATGCGGTAACGCAACTTAACGCGGGTATGTAACCTTAACGGCAGAATTAGGCTAGCAGCCAACCCCCTCCTCTGACGGGCGTCTATACGGCAATCGACAGCTCTCGTCAAGCCCGATCCAGCAGCAGCATCAAGTCGCCCGAAGTCCATTTTTCCGGCCAGATAACTACCGAAAGGTGGGCGGTGAGGTATACGGCGCCAAACTTACCGGCGTCGCAACTTAACGCGGTAACGCAACCTTAAGAAAGGCAACTTAACGCGGTAATGACTGTACACACACGCAGTCAGAAAGCACACGGACACTGTCCGTACTTGTCCTTGATCATGAAGTAAGTAGAAACCAATCATCTGAGTACGATTTCCACCCACCAGCGGTCCACAGTTCGCAAGGCGCGCCGGCTGTAAAAGATCACATCATCCACAAAGCACGCTGACCCACAGCGCCACCCCTCCTGACAAATGTGGGCTGGGAGGCATAAATCAAGCAGGGCCCCAGCCTGACAAAACAGGCCGGCAATCCAGCCTTTGATGCCCTTAGGTGACCTGTGCATGCCGACATGCAAATGCTCATCCTTTGGTTCCCAGGAACGTCCCTGTCCGCCAAATAGGGCGCCCCTTGTGGGCTGGCCAAGACACTGAACCCCGAAGCGAGTCAGATCGCGTGCCAAATGGGCGGCATGTTCCATGGTGGCTTGTTTCCCTCCCGTTCATCCAGCCCTTTCCCCATTTGACCCTACTGCTTCCCTTCCCATGGCATCGGATGGCATGAGATCCTCCCCCGCTTCACCTTCTCTTCATCCACCTCCATCTACCACTCCTCCCTCCTCCCTGGCCCTTGCACCCATGTGGCTGGCGTCTGGTTGTCCCAGTCCTCAGCGCGTCTTCTTCCACCTCCCCCTACCCCCAACCCCCTGCTAGGCCAGCACTTGGTTGTTTCCCTCTCCTCACTGTGTCTCCCCCCCCCTCCCCCTCCCCCCTAAACCCTGCTAGGCCAGCACTTGGTTGTTTCCCTCTCCTCACCGTGTCTCCCCCCCCCTCCCCCTCCCCCCTAACCCCTGCTAGGCCAGCACTTGGTTGTTTCCCCCTCCTCACCATGACTCCTTCCACCTCCCCCTACCCCCTACCCCGTGCTAGGGTAGCGCTTGGTTGCCCCCTCTACCACCCGCTTACCTTGTCTCTTTCTCCATCACGTCGCGCTGCATGCACGCGAGCACTCGCTCCTCCCCCATCTGATCCGCCTTGTCCTCCAGCTGGGTGATCTGCGCACGCAGCGCCGCATTCTCTGCTTGCAGACGTGTGTGACGTTCCGCCGCGTCCGCCGCCGCGCGCCTGAGGGGGGAATGCCAGGAGCCACGGGCGACGCAGGGCAGGTGACGCCATTAGCTGGGGGTCAATAACACCAGGGCCATTGTGAGGGCAGGCACGCAGGTGCCAGTAGAAACACCTTGGTCTGTCGTCAAGGGCTTGACGGATGCGGCCGTGCCATCCCACCACATCAGGCTGGCAACGGCTGCATGGGAAGGGGGTGCTTAGAGGAGGGTGGTAGGAAGCAAGTGAGGAAGCAAGCAGGGGGGGGTAAGCGGTTGGCCGGGAAAGCACCGGTCGGTGGATATTCGGAAAGCATCATCTGCCCAAGCTAGTGGAGGACTTAATTGTTGTACAGTAGAAAGTGACAAGACGACACCCATCATGGCCTCAGGGCGGAACAGAAAGGGAGAGAGAGGCAGCCTACGGTTACCGCTCACACGGACGCGCTGCATGTGGGCCCAGGCAGGCATGGCGGCAACTGCGACGGGGCCATTTGACTCGCATGGCTGTGCCATCTGAGGATGCTGCCCCCCGCTCTGCCTGCTTGACACCTACAGTGAGTACGCCAGCATTGTGGCATCCTAGACATCTGCCAAAGTTTTCATCCGCCTGCCATCCTCTCAATTCTGTTGCTTCCTTGCGCACACACTGCCTCACCACCCAGATCAGGCTTGCCACAAAGCACAAAGTTGCCGCCACGTGTGGCCAGTTACCGATTATAAAACACCTGATAAGTCCACTACGATCTCCTGACAACAGCGGTACCTAACGACCTGGCACATCAACCCACGTGGATGTGTGGGCTTGCTCACCGGTTCTCTTCCTGCAGCTCAGCCGCGCGCAGCTTGGCCAGCCGCCGCTCCTCCTCCAGCATGTCCCCAAGCAGCTTCACGCGGTTGGCCTCCTCCGCCACCTGCCGGTCGGCCAGCCGGTAGCGCTGCTGCTCCTCCAGTAGCCGCGTCTCAGTGTCACGCAACTGGCCGCCGGCACATTGCCGGGGGGAGGGGGGGGGTGGGGATAGTATTACAGTTTATTGCACTTGCAGTTAGTTACAATTGAAAGGGTTGCCCGCTGGGGAGGTCACGGAACATGGAGGGATGCCGCCAAGAGGGAAAATTGTTGGAGCCAACCAAGTCAGCAAAGACGCCAGGGATATGAAACGGTGATATCTGGAAGCCTGCCAGAAAGGTAAAGCGGCCAGGCCCAGCCTAATGGCTGAGCAGCAACATCAAGAGTGGGTTGGTGAGACTGTGAAAGCAACCAATGGACATGGCATAAAATACCCCCGGGCCTTTAGTGAATCCGAGTGGACATCTACTGGTAGAGGGTGATAGATAGGCAAAACATGTTGAGCCAATCAAAGGACCCGGAACGGCTCCCTATTGTAGCAGTTGTGCCACGTTCACCCGTATCGCCTACACAGGAAAGTGGGTGTAGCAAGTGCAAGGGAGAGTGGTCGACTATGGCTATCCAAGTTCTATGGCGGACAAGAATATAACTGTCGGCACTGTGGGCGTGACTCCATCTGTCATTTTAATGACGCCAATTGATTACACTGTCATGCCTGCAAAGCCGCCATAATATTTCTAAAATTGGAAATCGCCGCTTGTTATACCATAGAATCGTCAGTCTAGAACATTCATCAAGAAAATACTTCTATTGGTCTCCCTGCCCCTGCGTCTGTCTTTGTTTGGATTTATTGTTTGTCTAGTGTATGCATCTCCCCACTGCATGTGCCCTCCTGCTAGGTTGGTAACCTTACAGATAATTGCCAAACGGTTGCCTACGTGCGGGACAGGAGAAAGAAGATAACCCAACTACGAATTAGTTTTAGCATACATGCTACAAGCTACATATCTTGTTATGCCTTGCCCCGTGCACCTAACTTACTTGCGCCTGACAAGTTTCCAATTCTCGTTCCGTTGCATCCAACTGTGCGGCGGTTGCCCTGAGCTGATGGTCAAGGGCGTTGATATGGCCTTGGGTTGTATCCGCCCAGGCCAAGTAGCCGCCCCGTGGTCCCCACGTCGACGTTGCTGTCTCCATTGGTGGACGCGTTGCCATGGTAATTACGCTGTCCTTCGATGACGTTTGCAGGCTAGGGTCTAGGGGTAAAGGGGTTTTAAAAGTTGAACAGGGTAATTGGCGGTCAAGGTACGTCTTGTAATTTTGATTTTCAGGAACTTAAGCTCAAACGTACAAGTCGACACCAGTATAAGCCCTAAACCATGCCTTCATTATTCGCAACCCGCGCTCCAATACATGCATGTTTCCTGCACACCAGGATAAGTTTGGCTGCTGGCTGCGTTAACCATTTTCTCATTTCTCACGTGCTTCGGTGGTAATTGACGATTTACTCCCAACGGTCATGGACGGCCAGGCGAAAGATCGGACCCTTTTCGCGTGGCACGCGTACGGATGATTTGACGTTTCCGTGTACAAATGGGGTTTTCTTAGTGCAACGTTTCCAACGGCCGTTCTACTAGACTGCGGATAGCTCTGGCGACCTTCTCTGGTAACCGCCGAGCGCCAAGTCATCAGAGTGGAATAGGCCAGCACATCACAACGCTGGCCCCGCAGGAGCGTTTGGACAGCGTGGCGACCCGCTACGGCATCCAGCATATGCCTGCTCCCGCATGCCAGGTGCCAACTAAAGCATTGTCAAAGCCAAGAGCTGCTGGTTATACGTTAGCGCCAAACGGTGTAGGTTTAGCGTAGGTCATGGTGCCCAGCCTTTCCGTGCAAAACTAGCGTGAGCTCTTGGAAAAAAGACAGGCCAGGACATCCATCTGTTACCCTCGCGACCAGCAGTCATCATGGCACAGGCTTGGCATGGGACTGCGGGCCTGCGAGTCTCTACTCCGTTCCCATCAAATCCTCGCGTATCCGCCCCACAGCGCCCATGTCGACGCCGACCTTTTCATGGGCTAAAACAGGCAATCCCTAAAGCTAGTGCAAATGGAGGCCCTCGCCTAAATAGATCGGAGGATGCTGATACGAAGGCGACAAGGCCTTTGTTTGCTCCCCGGCGGGACGTAGATGAACACCAGCTTCTTACTCGAATGCAGAAATCAGAGGATGGAGCTGTACCGGGGACAGCTGTCCAAAACGGTCTTAAGCCCGCAGAGCAGCAAGCAAGGGATGGAAGTGACGGAGGAGCGTCGCAGCCCACCGCTACTCCATGGAGGCTAGTCCAGACTATGTCTCTGGCCTTCATTATCTGCAACATGGATAAGGTCAGTTCAAGGATGATGTTCGTGGGAAGGCTAACAATGCAAGCGATCCCGTCGTTCTTCGCATCAACCACCGCGCTCTTTTCATAACACGCTGGCTGCTGGCCATCTTACTGCTATGACTTACGCTTTCTGTTGCGTTCTACGTTTGTGAGGGAGAAATCTGCGTAGACTTTTCGTGCTCTTGCTCGCAAGTCTGGCGTGAATGGGGGCCTTTTGACGGAATGCAACTCGAATATTTTCCGCCTTAGTTTGACTTTACGAAACCAACCGACTAGTCGTAAAATTCTCACGGCGTAGCTCAGTTGTTATACAGCTGCTCATAATTTATTGGCGTAAGGTTAGGAATTCGCGAAGTTTGTGCAGCTTTCCCATGTCTAGTATCAATCATGCCTGTGTTTGATGCGCTGCTGAAGGTTCCGAAATGCATTTCCACGCTTGCTCTTGAGCTTGGTACACAGCTTTTCCAACGTTGCCTAGGTGTGGAGGCGACTCGCACAGAATGGCTTAACATGTTTATTCACATGTTGTACCATGAGCTACGCTCGACCATGGCTCTTACCTAATTCACAACACCTAAACAACGTGCTCATCTCCCTGTCGATGGTTGATAGTGTGGTTGACTTACATGCAATGCGAACTGTTCCGCTTACTTGTCACCTACCCAGTAACCTGTATTAATCTTTGGTGACCCTACCACCCCATGAATGCTTTTCAAGGCATCAAGACCAACCCCACTGGGCCCTCTGCGGGCGTATGCACACCCCATGCGCGCTGCCTCCTTCTAGTTGCCCTTGCTACCGCCTCACTCATCAACCCGATGAGATTCTGCCCCCCCCTCTACCTTCTCCCCGTCCTCCCATTTCCCCCCTCCCCCCCTTTTCCCCCTTTTCCCCCTTCTCCCCTCTCCCCCTTCGCCCCCTTTCCCGCCTTTCTCCCCTTCCCCCCCTTGTCCCCTTCCTTCCATGTCCCCAGGTGAACATGAGTGTGGCCATCATCCCGATGTCACACCAGATGGGGTGGGACCAGACCACCGCGGGCGTGGTCCAGTCCTCCTTCTTCTGGGGATATGCACTCTCCCAGGTGCCCGGAGGCTGGCTCGCACAGCGCCTCACCGGCCTGCCCGTGCTGCGCATGGGCGTCGTTGCCTGGTCGCTCGCCACCGCTGCCGTGCCCCTCGCCGCGTCCAACATCCCGTTACTGTGCATCGTGCGCGTGCTGGTCGGGCTCGGTGAGGGCATCGCGCCACCTGCCGCCGTCGACGTCGTCGCGAAGACCGTGCCGGCATCGGAGCGGGCACGCGCCGTCTCGGTCGTATTTGGCGGCTTGGGCGTGGGCTCTGTGCTCGGCCTACTGCTGGCGCCGCAACTCATCGAGACGCTCGGCTGGGAATCAGTCTTCTTTCTATTCGGCGCGGTCGGCGTCATCTGGAACTTTGGGTTTGACGCGATCATCGGGGATACCCTCAAACAGGCGTTCCCCAGCGGCGGCCAGTTGTGGCAGCTGCTGCAGGCCAGCGTACGGCCACAACCCGCACCTGCCGCGCTGCCAGATGCCAGCAGCGCCGCCAACGGCAGCAAGCCCGCCGCGCTTCTGAACGGGGCCAGCAAGGGGCTGAACGGATCATCGGCGCTCATGGTACCGGCGGATGCCAGCAGCGGTGTCGTGCGGCACAACGCCAGCAGTGGGGCTGGCAGCGGCGCGGCCCACGGGGTGGTCCATCCGGAGGAGTCGCGTGGCGTCCCCGTACCCAACGCACCGCTTCCCTGGGCGGCCATCGTGAGCACCCCTGCGGTGCGCGCGATGATCGTGACCCACTTCTGCGGCAACTGGGGGCACTACGTGCTCATGTCCTGGCTGCCCACGTACTTCACGCAGAGCCTGGAGGTGGACCTGACCGGTGCCGCCACGGTAGGGCACGTGTAGCGCTTGGATGGAGTGGGGGCAGGGGGGTTGAGGGATGGGGGCAGAGGGATTAAGGGTGGGTGGGGGTGAGTTCGGCGGGGGGCTGAACTGAATGAGTGGGGGATGAAAGGGGGTACGTGGGGGGTGAAGGGGTTACAGGGGGAGGGGGGGGGAGGGAGCAGGGGGAAGCAGGGGGGAAGCATACGATTAGGGGTGGGTGGCGAATGTGGGGGGTCTGGTGGAGTGGGGGGTGAAGAAGGCGGGGCGGGGGCATGGAGGGAGGGAGGGGGGGAAGGGGAGAGCCGGGGGCTTAGTTGCCTTGGCTTGGCACAACCTTTTATCTGCAAACCCTGGAATGGGCCTTTGTGTGGCATCAGATAACGCTCAGCAATGCAGTTGCTGCATTTTGAAAGGCCTGGTGAATGGCTTTGCATAGAAGCTATGCACTTGTGGTTGGGAATGGATTTCGAAGGGGGGTTTGGAAGTACTCACAAGCATTTACGTTGGCATTAGTTGTAGACGTAGGCTGAGCTTTTGCTAGTTACTGGCGGCGCTGGCAAGTACCAGCTGCAGCGAGTCCATGTCATGTTGATGTGGTTGCCTGACACATTGGAACCCAGTGCTACTGTGTGTGCCGTCCAGTGAGCATATGCAGGTAGCTAAGATAGTTGTGAGAGATGGTAATTGTGATGAGGCATGGGCTGTTGTCAAGAGGAGCAAGGGGCTCACACACACGTGCTTGCCTGCTGTGCTCCTGCCTGTGCCCTCTTCCTGCAGATGACGCTTCTGTCGCCGCTGCTGTCCATCTTCAGCACAGGCATCGCGGGGCAGCTGGCGGACTGGCTGCTTGGCCAGGGGTGGTCCGCGACGCACGTAAGCAAAACCTGCCTTGGTGGTCAAGGCCTGAACTACCGGTGCCTGATAACTGCTGCCTTCGAACTTCCTAGCCTTCCAACCTGATTTTTCCTTTCATGTACGGGCGAAGCATTCCCAGTTCATCGTTTGTGTATGCCTAGCATTTGTCCTAGCACGCCTTGATCACCAGTGTCCTAACACAGGCTCCTCTCCCTGCCTTTCCATGTCCCCATGATTGTGGTGGCCTTCCCACCTGCAGACGCGGCGACTGTGCCAGAGCATCGCGTTCCTGGGACCCTCGACGTGCATGGCGCTCGCATGCTGGGCGCCCGCGCTCTCCCACGGGCAGGTGGTCGCGCTGCTGACGCTCGGCTCCAGCCTGTCCAGTTTCGCGCTGGCCGGTGAGATTGCGATTCTCTGGTTGTGGCCCCCGCGTGCTTGCCGGGTTTACCCCATGTTTCCCCTTTGTATCACCTTTTGGGCCTGTGCGGTCTGAGCATCATGTTTTGGTGTGGAATGGTTGTTTGGTGTATTGATGTGAGCATGGTGTTTTGTGTGTGGCATGGTGGCCGCTTATACGGAGAGCTGATCCCCATCTATACTTCTGCTCATCAATAGTCGCGTGCCACAGGAGAACCCTTCGGCTTAACGTCTTACAATTTTTTTTCCCCCCGGTGGTTCACCTGCCCACTCTTCTTGCGCCACTGTACTTGTGCGTGCCTGTTCCCCTATGCCAGGTCTGTTCTGCACACACCAGGACATTTCGCCCAAGTACGCCAGTGTGCTGCTGGTGAGTGCGGCAATGTGTGGACGAGCCGAACATGCGTTAACAGGGTAGTGCCACCTGGTGTGAGACACATTTTATCTCAGCTATTTGGGAGCCCTCTGCCATGTCTCTCATGGCCACTCTGCCTGTGTTTTACTGAGCCGGACAACTGTCAGCGCAGCCGCTGGTATGGAAACTGCCATCGCCTCGTTGCCCACAGGACTGGCTGGCCCCATGCTCTTGGTGACGGGTGACGGGTGCAGATCATGCGGGGCCTGCCGGGTGCTGCAGGTGGCATGCGATGTGGCAGAGGGCGTGCTCGGTGTCGTACGCAGGTGTAAGTGCTCGAGTGTGTCAATGATACCCCACCGCCAATGAGCTTTTGTGTGCAGTGGAGAGCAGTGCTCTCCATCACAGTGACCGCTGCCTGGTAGCTGGCGAGTCACTCTTGGCTCGTTTCCTCGTTGGGGGATTGCTGCTATCCCCATGGTCATGCCTGCTGCTTGATCATTGTTCTGGTTGCACGCATGCCTCTGCACTGGGAGCTGACTCCTCCATGGGACGGCGCAACACGTCGATGCGTGCAGGGTCTGACCAACACGTTTGGCGCGCTGCCGGGCATGTTTGGCGTGATGCTCACCGGCTACATGCTGGAGGAGACCGGGTCGTGGACGGTACGTGCGCTAGCATCGCTTATCTCGTTAGTATGTGCACAAACAGTGCAAGAAGTATGGATTGTATTCAATAGGTTGTGTCCGCCAAGGCTTCACTAGTGCTGCATAAGGGGGGCCATGGATGACAGGTCCGTGTGCCCCGCTATGAGTGTGGTGGGCGTGGTCTTTGGTTGCACTGAAGATGCTTCTGCCCCCATGGATGATGGTTGACCAATACTGAGTGGCCAGCCATTCACACAGCTAGAAATGTTTTCCGTGCTTGTTTGGGCTGCCGTTTGGTCCTGCTTTGGGTTTTCTGTATGTGTAGTGGCCATTGTCTGTGGGCGGAATGCAATCTGTCTGCGGCTTCCATAAATGCCTCATGCAGGTGTATGTCATTCGAGGTAGATCGTTGTCGCTTGTGCGTTTGTGACAGCAGCGCAAGTGATAGTACTACGCTATAGTAGATGACTGTGCTGGGATGATGTAAGCATGCCGTAACCTGTCCCATGCTTGTCTGCATGCACAGCACTACCTCACAACAGACTGTCTCGGGGCGCGCCTGCCATGGTTTGCTGCCATGCTGTGTTGTTTGTGTGTTGTTGTGTTTACCTTTGCAGATGGCACTTTTCATCCCCTGCATCAGCTTTTACCTCGTTGGCATCCTCGTGTGGTGGAAGTATGCCAGCAGCAACCCCATTGACTTTGACCTTGTGCAAAAGAACATCATGGCCAAGAAAGCTGAGGCCAGCATCAGATGAGCCATGCTACGTTTCTGACAGTTACTCTGCTCTTGTGGCCGCAGTAAACCTCTGCAATCCCATGGACTTGCTTGTACATCCCACCTGTCTTGATTGGGAAGCAGGAATTCATTTTCAGCAGCAGCTTTTGATCAAGCTAGAGAGCGCTTTATAAAGATCAAGTGGGGGGTACCATTTGCATTCATGACCAGCTACATGAAAGCTATATACATATTAGCATTTAGCCTGGTCTTGGAGCACATATGCCCCAGCTTGTGTATTCTCTTTTCATGTTAGTTCAGTAAGTAAGTACTTGCGTGCCACATGCGCATAGGCATGCCACGGAGTACTATCAAGGAGTACTACGCTTAGATCTCATTACAAAAATAAAATTACACAAGAGTTACAACAAACATCTCATGATATGAACAAACATACTCCCCAACTAGGAACCTACACAACTAATCAGTCATCCGCCAGTGCGCCTTTTGCCAGGAACTAGTCCTACATTTTTTTTCGGCACGTAACAAGGGTGTGAAGCTAAGGATCGACTTCAATTCGTATTAGAGACGTTGAAGTCATTCACAGCGCCACTTGCATGAAGTGAGACAACTATATATATTAATTAAAAATGTAAATACTTACATCAGAGTAAAGGCACCCCAAGGGCACGGGATGATCTTCCCCCCACATGACATACTCCCCCTTAGCTGGCCATAGTGTGAAGATCATGAGGGTGCCGGTGCCCTTGAGGCACATAGAGCAAGTGCTGCTTACATTCCACTCTTGCAGGAAGTAGCCTAGAATGTATTAAAAGCCATATGCCCCTTCTCAGGGATATGTGCTACCTTGACTCCCAACGGAGTGATGTTGATAATTAATTAATTAATGAAGGGCACGGGTCCACGTAAAAATATACTTGTAAAGCCATTTTGTAGTTTTGAAACTAACAAGAGATACCACGACAAAACAACTGCGGCCGGCATGGGATGTCCACTCGATCCACACCGCGGAATGAAGTAAAACAGCCTAATAACCGTGCTGCGCCGCAAAGTCAGCTCGTGTGCGGCGGAGCAAGATGTCAGCCATAGCCCGGGTAATCGCTACCGAAAGGCGTTGGCGCCATTACGATGTCCAGGTCCGCGCTGACCAAGGCGCTGGCCCTCCAGGTCCAGGCGGTCCTCCCGGAGCCGGCAGCACTCCTTATAGAAGCCGGCGGTCAGGGTCGGCCCCATGGCCCCGAACTCCTCCAAGACAAAGGGCACCACACGGTGGTGCCCGACGTCGCCATAGGCCGTGAGCTTGGCCCGCTCAGCCCGATCCGCCGTGTAGCCCGCCGCCTGCATGGGATGCACCAACCACATGGCTAGAAGAGCCAAGGGGCGAGCCACAGAAACGTCAATGAGTGCTCAAGAGCCGGCCGCCTCCCTCAAAGTCCAGAACCACGATGTCAGGTCGGTGGTTGGGGGAGTATGTAGAAAGCCGCGCCGTCCGCGGCATATATAGTTGCCTCACTTCATATATTAAATTTTTGCTGTGGATACCGGCGCTGCAGCCGCTGTGGCTAAGCGCGACAAATTTGCCTCGATCCTACGGCAATGTGGGGCCCCACCGGGTCATACCCTTTGTCCTTGAGGAGTTCGGGGCCATGGGCCCAAAGACGGCAGAGTTTTTTCCACGAGTGCTGCCAGCGCCGTGAAGACCGCCTCGACCTCGATCGATCAGACCGCCCCGTGGTCTGCCCGCACGTGGTCCTCGTATTGGCGGCAGCGCCTGTCACTCGCCCTCACTCGCACCGTGGCTGATGTGTTATTCCGCCGCACCCGGGCCGACTTCAAATGTCGCGACCCATCAGCGGTCTAGATCCCTCCCAGGCCTCGGCATGGTGGGCTGGCAGCGATGTTCCTGCGTGTCGTAGTTTTGTACATGATGTACTTTGTAAGTTTTAACTTTGTACATATACCTTGTGCAGCTGGCGTGATCCTTGGATGACGGTGTCAGATTACTACTAAAATTTCTCTAGGGTTCTGCTTCTTTTCGCGGGTTTTTCCTTATGTTGCATGCCAATCTCACCTCCGTAACTTATCATTCTCAATGAATATAGTATCAAGGAGACAACCAGCGCAGGCCAGAAATCGATGGGAGAATCCGGACCATGGTAGCTCGAGCCTGCCGTTATCTTGTCCGCGTGTTCGAGTCGTTCAGGATGATGACTTCAGATGAATGGTGCATGATGGAAATGTGTATCCTTGTGCATTGAAATTATGGCTGGCTTACGTGTAGAGCGACTAGATGACCTAGACGGTGGGGCCGGAAACAGCATGCTTGATCAGGGCGTGTGTTTCGAGCCTAACTGGCCGGGAGTGTCTAGTGGTGAGCACCATTGCTGCGATCGCTCTCCCACCATTTACGAGGAGATACCCGCAAATGGAAAACCACTGAAAAGGTAGCTAGTCAGTCATCACGTTAGCCATGCCATGATTCCAAACGTCCAAGAACTGCACACGGTGCAAAGGCAAAAAGCCGGAGGACAGCACTTTCAAATGTGCGGCGGGAACCAAAAGCCCGCGGATGCCAGAAAACATCGTGTTGCGGCAGCGACGCGACGATGTGGACAACGAATCCAGTGCCAAGCTCGGAACGGCCGCAAAGGAGATCTGGCATCACAGGGTTCAGATGTGCGGAGATACTATGCGATCCAGCCGGTCCACGACCTGTTTGTAGAGCTTGTGCCAAGGGGCAGCACCGAACAGATGTGGGTGACGTTGCAAAAAACATCGGACTTGACGGAGCATAATGGCTCGGTCATAGTCTTTGACCAATAAACGCTGCAAGAGTTCAACAAGAGTCGTGATGAAATCAACAAGATAAGAACAAAGACGGGAAAAACGATGTAACTGAGAAAGAACAACACCATATTTTGCTGTGTGGGAAAGGAGACTGTGAATATCGGGGTAACGAATAAAAGGAATTTGCTGGTATTTAGGATCCTTGCGCTTATCATAGACAGCCGTACGCCAGCCCTTCTTGTTATGGGTAATGTTAAGATCGAGGCAATTGCAATGAGTATCCTCCGACGTGAGCTTTAATGTGAGGGACGCTTGCGGGTAGATGCCAGGCAGACCAGCGGTGATATACAAATGGGTTGCGAAATCAGGGTTGTCGAAAGCGATGACATCATCAATGTATCGACATGTATGGATAAAACGCCTGATGAGAACATCATCGTTTGAGGCAATGAGATTCTCCATGAATGCAAGCTCATTAATTAATTAATTAATTAGACTCGTGCTCCCGTTGGGGAGTCACGGAGCATTAACCCCGATGGATGGATGGATGGGTGCAGACATTCCTACCGGTCTAATCTATCTACATTGGCTAATGCAAGCTCATAAGTGTATAGATAGAGGTTTGCAAGGAGCCCGGCACAGTTAGTGCCCATAGGGATGCCGATAGCTTGTTGGTATACATTGCCCGCAAAACAGATGAAGGTGTTATCAACAAGATAAGAGATCCAATGAACAAGGTCAGCCTTCGTGATAATATAATTATAACCATCCCGCACGATAGCACCTGCCGCGATCCCTGAGAGCCACGTAGTATAGTTACTTACATCAGAGTGAAGACACCCAACAAAAAATAAACAAAGCCAACGCTAACAAGAGATACCACGACAAAATAACTACAGCCGGCACGGGACATGCACTCAATCCACACCGCGGAATGAAGTAAAACCGTAAGTATTAGGCTGAGCCTAATAACCCTGCTGCGGGCGCCGCAAACTGACTGACAGCCTGCGCGTACGGCGGACTCGGGCGGCCAGCAAGATGTCGATCAGCAATAGCCCAGGTATAAAGCGCTACCGAAAGGCGAACTGGCGCCGGAGTACGACGTCCAGGTCTGCGCCAACGAAGGGGCCCGCTGGCCCTCCAGGCCCAGGCCGTCCTCCCGGGTTATATAAAATGCCGGGTTTCAGTTGTACACGTGTAGAATAAGAACTAAAAGGCAGTAAGAAGGGGTGAAACAATAAGTATAATGTACACTACTTGTATGTTAGTTAGGATTTTCTAGATTAGCTTAGAGTTAGCTTTGTTCGGTTTCGCGGCTCCGCCCACCTCCACCCATCCAGCAAGGAATACGTGCTACACGATCTCCCAACGGAGTCATGTTATAATTTTAATACAGACGAGAACTAGCAATATTTGCCTAGTATCAAAGAGACAACCAGCGCAGGCCAGAAATCGGGAGAATCCGGACCATGGTAGCTCGAGCCTGCCGTTATCTTTTCCGCGTTTTCGAGTCGTTCAGGATGATGAAGATGAATGGTGATGGAAATGTGTATCCTTGTGCATTGAAATTATGGCTGGCTTACGTGTGGAGCGACTAGATGACCTAGACGGTGGGGCCGGAAACAGCATGCTTGATGAGGGCGTGTGTTTCTAGCCTAACTGGCCGGGAGTGTCTAGTGGTGAGCACCATTGCTGCGATCGCTCTCCCACCATTTACGAGGAAATATCCGCAAATGGAAAACCTAAAGCCTAGTATATTTGCATGGCGGAAATCGAATTCGGGACCTTTCAGGTACCCGTCACGACTGGGTAGGTCTCCTGATCCGAAGGAATACTGAATTGTTGTCCAGAGTACTTACTGGTACCAACTCGTTAGTACCTGGCAATTGGTGCACATCCGCGAGTACCAGAGGGCCGGTAGTACCAGAGGGGCGAGTACCGGGACTGGGAGAACCGGGAGACGTGATACCTCGCGAGTACGGGTGACGATAGGTCCCGATACTCGTACCGATCGAACTCATACATCAGTACTCAGTTACAACTGACCCTAGTGTGCAGTGCCTAGAGGCTGGCTTTCACAGTAGGCGTGCAGCGATCGATGTGTTGATCAAGCCAGCCAGTGCGTGGTGAATGTAGAACAAGCAAGAGCTCACGACGTCAAAATACCAGCAACAAGGCACAACCGAAGTCCTCGCCCCTGTTTCAGTCCGCTTGTTTGGATTTGGATGCTTATTGAACTAGGCCATGCATGTATATGTCGTTGATGTGTATGCCTTCTGTCAATGTTTGGTATGCATGGCGTACAGAGTATCAACAACCCTGGGGATGGCCCTGCATGATCGGCCCTGGCATCCCAACCCGTTCATGGGCCATACCCCCCAAAATAATGGCACGAAGTTGTCGTGCACTATTTAAGGACCAAGTTGCCGTGCAAGTCGCACAGCTACGCTTGCCCACCATTCCGCACACTCAACAGCCAGGGGATGGCATGCCGAACTGGGGCTGCCCCTCCATCATCTTCCCCTTCTTATACTGCTCCAGGTCACGCAGGTACCGCTCCTTGTCCAACCGCTGGTCCTCATAGAACGCCTGCAGTGTGCGGTTGGCAACAGACACGTGTGGGGGATCATTGGCACAAGACAAGATGCGAGCACGCGTGAGTCAACAAGGCATCATGCGCAACCTGTGCAGGCTAGCAAGGGGCATCCATCCATCCATTCATTCATCCATTCATTACACTCAGGGGGAATCCATGGGGGGGGGGGGGGGGCGACCCTGGGATGGGGTTGGGCAGGGCTAAGGAGAGGGAGGACCATGGAGTTCAGGGAGGAGAGACACTGCCGCAAGCGCACACGCTATCCATACACCTTGTCTCCGTTGTGGCCAGAACAATATAGCAGAGGGGAGGACCAATCAGACAGAGGCGGATGAAGGGGGTGGAGGGCTCAGCCGACCTAGCAGGTGCCATCATGAGGGGACCGATGCGCACGCACTGCTTTTGCATAAGTGCTTGCGCACTTGTCCATGACCATGCATGTGGGTGTGCCGCATGCTCAGTCTCCCCCGCAGGCAGGGGCATGCCAGCGAATAGATAGAGACAAGGAGTGCCAACAAAGGGGCGACCCGAACCGAGTTGGCAAAGGTTCAACAAAACACACAGTGTCCACGCGTGAATCTGTGGGGCAGGTGAGGCCACTAGGCGTGCCCTCGGGACAACTTGCAAAAGGAGGGATGTATAGCCAGTGAATTCAAGCATTACGTCGCACGTCTACAGCAGAAGCTCTGCAGGTGTGCGGCACGCGTGAGCGCTTCACATGGCCATCAACGCATGTGCGGTGGGCTACGATACAGTGAAGAGTGTCACAAACAAAGAGAGCACGCCGAGACAACGTAGGCACGCGGGCTGCTGCCACAACAATGAGTCTTCCATTAACTGCACATTTGTATACACCGATTGGAATCCAAGCTCCACCTTGAGGCTCCCCCCCACACCCACCCACCCACCCACCCACCCACCCACCCCCCCCACCCCCCCATCCCCCCCCCACGCCACACCTCACAACCCACAGACAGGTACAGGTACACGCGCCTGGGCCCCCAAAGCGGGCCGCCACAGGGCGGACACGTACCACTTCCATAGCAACAAGCTGCTGTGGGCGGTGCCACCTCACCCTCTCCTACCCTCCTCCACGACTCACCTTTTCCTCTTCTTGCAAGACCTCACCTTCTTCTCCTCCTCAGATATCTCCTTCCACAGCTTGCCCATGATGCGCGCGATGTCCCGCTCGTTGATGCCTGGGTTCTCCGCCTTGATCTGGTCGCGGCGACTCATCGCGAAGAAGTTGAACGACGTCTTGTTGGGCTTGGGTGCGCGCGGATCCCTGCGGGGGCCAGACGACCCGCCTGGGCCGCCTCCCCACCCCCGCTTGAACCCTCCATGGGCATTCATCAGGTCTCCTGCCATCGCGCCCCACGGTTTCACAAAGGGAAGGCCTTGGTTGGGATCTGGTGCCAGGTACATGACCCCCTTGTAGGGCAGGCCGTTGACCGTGGTGGAGATGATGTAGCCATATTCAAACATGGCGTCGAGGCGGCCGGTCACCAGGTCGCCGATCCCAGGGGGGTCTGAACGCACACCCTCGGCGGGAATGACTCCCTGGACGACGTCCATGCAGTTGTGCAGCTGGGACAGGTTGGTGGCGCCGCTGTGGTCGACCGGTGGGTCCTGGACGTGATGCGGATGCGCGTGCAGGTGGCTGTGGTCCGGGTGGTGTTCGGACACGCCGGCAAGCGAGCTCTCCACCATGTGATGGCCAGCGGACGGATGCATCCCGAAGGCTGATGCATGGTGGAATTGCAATTGCTGCGAGCCAATATCTGCACTTTGTCAAGGCGATCCGCCAAAGTGATAAATTCAGGCATGGACAGAAGACCAAGGGTTGAATTGCGTGGCACCTTTGATCACAGGTGTAGCGTCATTGTACATGATTTGACAGTCGGAAAAAAGCGCAGTTGTGCCGCAAGCACAACGTATGGGCTTACCGAGGTGGGACTCGTGGGGCTCCATAGGAATCCTTACGCAGAGGGACTTCTACCGGGCGTTTTTAAACTACAACCCCCAACCCCGCCGTCGAAAATCCATAGTAGTGGAACTCGAAGGGGTGAGAACGTGATGGCTTACGGGGAAAAGCGATTAGCAAATGGCACGGCTTGCTAAAACAATTTAATACTTTTCATCCCATTAAAACCGCAAACACTCATGTGGAGTCTGCAAAGCGTGCTTCCCAGAAAACCACTCTGCCATCGTCGCTCAGAAATCATGTGCTTGCGCTAGCAGAAGCGAGTTTTCGGGTGTTTATAAAAGCCAAACCGATTCCAACAAAGCTAAATGCCTAGCACAGCTGACTCGTTCACAGGACCGTGCTGGGAAATTGCTTCCGAATGTCCAAGCTGTTTTGTAATAACCTAATTTTGTTTGTGTTAGATCTCCGTGTTTCATTAACCAGTTGCTCCAGGGTTAACCCAGCTGTGCATGTCTTCAGCCAGTCAATCAGTCAGTCAGTCAGTTTGATTTTCACGCCGGTGGCCTGCAAAGTTTTAGGGCCAATATTATGTCACGACTCACGACGACATCGGGCCAAAATGTTTGCAAATTGATGAAGGGCATCCATAGACCAATGGACCATTTTGTTCTGGCATATATAACATGCCATTAACCCTGTCGCCAACTCAGCCAAGTATCAACTACTTAACTACGATCGTGTTGCGCAAGGGAGAAACCCGAACATCCTGACATCGCCGCGGGCGCCGTACCGTACGGCCTGATCGCACCCCCACGAACGAGGGCAAATCCTGAAATCCTGCGGAGCCGCGAGTAACGGCCCGTAACCGCTAGTCTGAACGCCGTCACACCCTCCTAAGATCGAGTCTTACCTATTCTGAACAGAAGCTGAATTCAGCAAAATGCGCAAGAAATGCCGGGGGGCATATACGGCTGGGAGGAAGAGTTTATACACGAAGGATCTCTCTCCAAACAAAATACTAGAAATACTAAGGGTTCAGACTGAACGGGAAATTTCGACTGTTCAGACTGAACGAGAAGTGTGCGGAAAATTTAGTTCGAACCCTATTTTGAACGGTTTGTCGGTTAAATTTTCGGTTCGGCCTACTTCCCACGCAATTTTCGTGCCAATTTTAGCGGGATGACACAACTGAACGTGTTCAGACGGGGAGCGTGGCAAAAAACGGCTAGAAACTGTGAAAAGCAGGGGGCTCAGCCCCAAAAACGGCCGTACGGAACCGAAATTTTTGGGCTCCCGCTGGCCCCCCCGCCTCGGCGCCCTCGGCCACTGCCCCTTCGCACTGCGCACCCCGCGTGGCGCCGGCGTTCCCGAGGACGCATCCCGCGGGTGTACGCGCCAATCGCCCGCTCAGGCGCCAAAAAGTCTGGGCCCCGCAGGGGCCCCCAACTTGTCAACTACTTAACTACGATCGTGTTGCGCAAGGGAGAAACCCGAACATCCTGACATCGCCGCGGGCGCCGTACCGTACGGCCTGATCGCACCCCCACGAACGAGGGCAAATCCTGAAATCCTGCGGAGCCGCGAGTAACGGCCCGTAACCGCTAGTCTGAACGCCGTCACACCCTCCTAAGATCGAGTCTTACCTATTCTGAACAGAAGCTGAATTCAGCAAAATGCGCAAGAAATGCCGGGGGGCATATACGGCTGGGAGGAAGAGTTTATACACGAAGGATCTCTCTCCAAACAAAATACTAGAAATACTAAGGGTTCAGACTGAACGGGAAATTTCGACTGTTCAGACTGAACGAGAAGTGTGCGGAAAATTTAGTTCGAACCCTATTTTGAACGGTTTGTCGGTTAAATTTTCGGTTCGGCCTACTTCCCACGCAATTTTCGTGCCAATTTTAGCGGGATGACACAACTGAACGTGTTCAGACGGGGAGCGTGGCAAAAAACGGCTAGAAACTGTGAAAAGCAGGGGGCTCAGCCCCAAAAACGGCCGTACGGAACCGAAATTTTTGGGCTCCCGCTGGCCCCCCCGCCTCGGCGCCCTCGGCCACTGCCCCTTCGCACTGCGCACCCCGCGTGGCGCCGGCGTTCCCGAGGACGCATCCCGCGGGTGTACGCGCCAATCGCCCGCTCAGGCGCCAAAAAGTCTGGGCCCCGCAGGGGCCCCCAACTTGTCAACTACTTAACTACGATCGTGTTGCGCAAGGGAGAACCCGAACATCCTGACATCGCCGCGGGCGCCGTACCGTACGGCCTGATCGCACCCCACGCCCGAGGGCAAATCCTGAAATCCTGCGGAGCCGCGAGTTACGGCCCGTAACCGCCGGCCTGAACGCCGTCACACCCTCCTAAGATCGACTGTCAGCAGTTCTGAACGGAAGCCGAATTCAGCAAAATGCGCGAGAAATGCCGGGGGCATATACGGCAGGGCAAAGAGTTTGTTGCCGAAGCAAACATCCTACTACAAATACTAAGGGTTCAGACTGAACGGCAAATTTCAAGTGTTCAGACTGAACGAATATTGAGTTCGAACACATTTCTGAACGGTTTTTGGTTAAATATTCGGTTCGGCCTACTTCCCACGCAATTTCGTGCCAATTTTTGCGAGATGACTGACCTGAACGTGTTCAGACGGGGAGCATGGAAAAAAACGGCTCGAAACTGTGGAAAGCAGGGGGCTCCGCTTAAAAAACGGCCGTACGAAACCGAAATTTTTGGGCTCCCGCTGGCCCCCCCGCCTCGGCGCCCTCGGCCACTGCCCCTTCGCACTGCGCACCCCGCGTGGCGCCGGCGTTCCCGAGGACGCACCCCGCGGGTGTACGCGCCAATCGCCCGCTCAGGCGCCAAAAAGTCTGGGCCCCGAAGGGGCCCCCAACTTGTCAACTACTTAACTACGATCGTGTTGCGCAAGGGAGAAACCCGAACATCCTGACATCGCCGCGGGCGCCGTACCGTACGGCCTGATCGCACCCCACGAACGAGGGCAAATCCTGAAATCCTGCGGAGCCGCGAGTAACGGCCCGTAACCGCTAGTCTGAACGCCGTCACACCCTCCTAAGATCGAGTCTTACCTATTCTGAACAGAAGCTGAATTCAGCAAAATGCGCAAGAAATGCCGGGGGGCATATACGGCTGGGAGGAAGAGTTTATACACGAAGGATCTCTCTCCAAACAAAATACTAGAAATACTAAGGGTTCAGACTGAACGGGAAATTTCGACTGTTCAGACTGAACGAGAAGTGTGCGGAAAATTTAGTTCGAACCCTATTTTGAACGGTTTGTCGGTTAAATTTTCGGTTCGGCCTACTTCCCACGCAATTTTCGTGCCAATTTTAGCGGGATGACACAACTGAACGTGTTCAGACGGGGAGCGTGGCAAAAAACGGCTAGAAACTGTGAAAAGCAGGGGGCTCAGCCCCAAAAACGGCCGTACGGAACCGAAATTTTTGGGCTCCCGCTGGCCCCCCCGCCTCGGCGCCCTCGGCCACTGCCCCTTCGCACTGCGCACCCCGCGTGGCGCCGGCGTTCCCGAGGACGCATCCCGCGGGTGTACGCGCCAATCGCCCGCTCAGGCGCCAAAAAGTCTGGGCCCCGCAGGGGCCCCCAACTTGTCAACTACTTAACTACGATCGTGTTGCGCAAGGGAGAAACCCGAACATCCTGACATCGCCGCGGGCGCCGTACCGTACGGCCTGATCGCACCCCCACGAACGAGGGCAAATCCTGAAATCCTGCGGAGCCGCGAGTAACGGCCCGTAACCGCTAGTCTGAACGCCGTCACACCCTCCTAAGATCGAGTCTTACCTATTCTGAACAGAAGCTGAATTCAGCAAAATGCGCAAGAAATGCCGGGGGGCATATACGGCTGGGAGGAAGAGTTTATACACGAAGGATCTCTCTCCAAACAAAATACTAGAAATACTAAGGGTTCAGACTGAACGGGAAATTTCGACTGTTCAGACTGAACGAGAAGTGTGCGGAAAATTTAGTTCGAACCCTATTTTGAACGGTTTGTCGGTTAAATTTTCGGTTCGGCCTACTTCCCACGCAATTTTCGTGCCAATTTTAGCGGGATGACACAACTGAACGTGTTCAGACGGGGAGCGTGGCAAAAAACGGCTAGAAACTGTGAAAAGCAGGGGGCTCAGCCCCAAAAACGGCCGTACGGAACCGAAATTTTTGGGCTCCCGCTGGCCCCCCCGCCTCGGCGCCCTCGGCCACTGCCCCTTCGCACTGCGCACCCCGCGTGGCGCCGGCGTTCCCGAGGACGCATCCCGCGGGTGTACGCGCCAATCGCCCGCTCAGGCGCCAAAAAGTCTGGGCCCCGCAGGGGCCCCCAACTTGTCAACTACTTAACTACGATCGTGTTGCGCAAGGGAGAACCCCGAACATCCTGACATCGCCGCGGGCGCCGTACCGTACGGCCTGATCGCAACCCCACGCCCGAGGGCAAATCCTGAAATCCTGCGGAGCCGCGAGTTACGGCCCGTAACCGCCGGCCTGAACGCCGTCACACCCTCCTAAGATCGACTGTCAGCAGTTCTGAACGGAAGCCGAATTCAGCAAAATGCGCGAGAAATGCCGGGGGCATATACGGCAGGGCAAAGAGTTTGTTGCCGAAGCAAACATCCTACTACAAATACTAAGGGTTCAGACTGAACGGCAAATTTCAAGTGTTCAGACTGAACGAATATTGAGTTCGAACACATTTCTGAACGCGTTTTTGGTTGAATATTCGGTTCGGCCTACTTCCCACGCAATTTCAGTGCCAATTTTTGCGAGATGACTGACCTGAACGTGTTCAGACGGGAGCGTGGAAAAAAAACGGCTCGAAACTGTGGAAAGCAGGGGGCTCCGCTTAAAAAACGGCCGTACGAAACCGAAATTTTCGGGCTCCCGCTGGCCCCCCCGCCTCGGCGCCCTCGGCCACTGCCCCTTCGCACTGCGCGCCCCGCGTGGCGCCGGCGTTCCCGAGGACGCACCCCGCGGGTGTACGCGCCAATCGCCCGCTCAGGCGCCAAAAAGTCTGGGCCCCGAAGGGGCCCCCAACTTGTCAACTACTTAACTACGATCGTGTTGCGCAAGGGAGAACCCCGAACATCCTGACATCGCCGCGGGCGCCGTACCGTACGGCCTGATCGCACCCCCACGAACGGCTACTATCCTGAAATCCTGCGGAGCCGCGAGTTACGGCCCGTAACCGCCGGCCTGAACGCCGTCACACCCTCCTAAGATCGAGTCTCAGGAGTTCTGAACGGAAGCTGAATTCAGCAAAATGCGCGAGAAATGCCGTGGGGCATATACGGCAGGGGAAAGAGTTTCTTGCCGAAGCAAACATTTCAAGTGTTCAGACTGAACGAAATTTCAAGTGTTCAGACTGAACGAAAATTTAGTTCGAACACATTTCTGAACGGGTTTTTGGTTCAATTTTCGGTTCGGCCTACTTCCCACGCAATTTCTGTGCCGATTTTTGCGAGATGACTGACCTGAACGTGTTCAGACGGGGAGCATGGAAAAAAAACGGCTCGAAACTGTGGACAGCAGGGGGCTCCGCTTAAAAAACGGCCGTACGAAACCGAAATTTTTGGGCTCCCGCTGGCCCCCCCGCCTCGGCGCCCTCGGCCACTGCCCCTTCGCACTGCGCACCCCGCGTGGCGCCGGCGTTCCCGAGGACGCACCCCGCGGGTGTACACGCCAATCGCCCGCTCAGGCGCCAAAAAGTCTGGGCCCCGAAGGGGCCCCCAACTTGTCAACTACTTAACTACGATCGTGTTGCGCAAGGAGAACCCCGAACATCCTGACATCGCCGCGGGCGCCGTACCGTACGGCCTGATCGCACCCCCACGAACGGCTAATCCTGAAATCCTGCGGAGCCGCGAGTTACGGCCCGTAACCGCCGGCCTGAACGCCGTCACACCCTCCTAAGATCGAGTCTCAGGAGTTCTGAACGGAATCCGAATTCAGCAAAATGCGCGAGAAATGCCGTGGGGCATATACGGCAGGGGAAAGAGTTTCTTGCCGAAGCAAACATTTCAAGTGTTCAGACTGAACGAAATTTCAAGTGTTCAGACTGAACGAAAATTTAGTTCGAACACATTTCTGAACGGGTTTTTTGTTCAATTTTCGGTTCGGCCTACTTCCCACGCAATTTCTGTGCCAATTTTTGCGAGATGACTGACCTGAACGTGTTCAGACGGGGAGCATGGAAAAAAACGGCTCGAAACTGTGGAAGCAGGGGGCTCCGCTTAAAAAACGGCCGTACGAAACCGAAATTTTTGGGCTCCCGCTGGCCCCCCCGCCTCGGCGCCCTCGGCCACTGCCCCTTCGCACTGCGCACCCCGCGTGGCGCCGGCGTTCCCGAGGACGCACCCCGCGGGTGTACGCGCCAATCGCCCGCTCAGGCGCCAAAAAGTCTGGGCCCCGAAGGGGCCCCCAACTTGTCAACTACTTAACTACGATCGTGTTGCGCAAGGGAGAAACCCGAACATCCTGACATCGCCGCGGGCGCCGTACCGTACGGCCTGATCGCACCCCCACGAACGAGGGCAAATCCTGAAATCCTGCGGAGCCGCGAGTAACGGCCCGTAACCGCTAGTCTGAACGCCGTCACACCCTCCTAAGATCGAGTCTTACCTATTCTGAACAGAAGCTGAATTCAGCAAAATGCGCAAGAAATGCCGGGGGGCATATACGGCTGGGAGGAAGAGTTTATACACGAAGGATCTCTCTCCAAACAAAATACTAGAAATACTAAGGGTTCAGACTGAACGGGAAATTTCGACTGTTCAGACTGAACGAGAAGTGTGCGGAAAATTTAGTTCGAACCCTATTTTGAACGGTTTGTCGGTTAAATTTTCGGTTCGGCCTACTTCCCACGCAATTTTCGTGCCAATTTTAGCGGGATGACACAACTGAACGTGTTCAGACGGGGAGCGTGGCAAAAAACGGCTAGAAACTGTGAAAAGCAGGGGGCTCAGCCCCAAAAACGGCCGTACGGAACCGAAATTTTTGGGCTCCCGCTGGCCCCCCCGCCTCGGCGCCCTCGGCCACTGCCCCTTCGCACTGCGCACCCCGCGTGGCGCCGGCGTTCCCGAGGACGCATCCCGCGGGTGTACGCGCCAATCGCCCGCTCAGGCGCCAAAAAGTCTGGGCCCCGCAGGGGCCCCCAACTTGTCAACTACTTAACTACGATCGTGTTGCGCAAGGGAGAAACCCGAACATCCTGACATCGCCGCGGGCGCCGTACCGTACGGCCTGATCGCACCCCCACGAACGAGGGCAAATCCTGAAATCCTGCGGAGCCGCGAGTAACGGCCCGTAACCGCTAGTCTGAACGCCGTCACACCCTCCTAAGATCGAGTCTTACCTATTCTGAACAGAAGCTGAATTCAGCAAAATGCGCAAGAAATGCCGGGGGGCATATACGGCTGGGAGGAAGAGTTTATACACGAAGGATCTCTCTCCAAACAAAATACTAGAAATACTAAGGGTTCAGACTGAACGGGAAATTTCGACTGTTCAGACTGAACGAGAAGTGTGCGGAAAATTTAGTTCGAACCCTATTTTGAACGGTTTGTCGGTTAAATTTTCGGTTCGGCCTACTTCCCACGCAATTTTCGTGCCAATTTTAGCGGGATGACACAACTGAACGTGTTCAGACGGGGAGCGTGGCAAAAAACGGCTAGAAACTGTGAAAAGCAGGGGGCTCAGCCCCAAAAACGGCCGTACGGAACCGAAATTTTTGGGCTCCCGCTGGCCCCCCCGCCTCGGCGCCCTCGGCCACTGCCCCTTCGCACTGCGCACCCCGCGTGGCGCCGGCGTTCCCGAGGACGCATCCCGCGGGTGTACGCGCCAATCGCCCGCTCAGGCGCCAAAAAGTCTGGGCCCCGCAGGGGCCCCCAACTTGTCAACTACTTAACTACGATCGTGTTGCGCAAGGGAGAAACCCGAACATCCTGACATCGCCGCGGGCGCCGTACCGTACGGCCTGATCGCACCCCCACGAACGAGGGCAAATCCTGAAATCCTGCGGAGCCGCGAGTAACGGCCCGTAACCGCTAGTCTGAACGCCGTCACACCCTCCTAAGATCGAGTCTTACCTATTCTGAACAGAAGCTGAATTCAGCAAAATGCGCAAGAAATGCCGGGGGGCATATACGGCTGGGAGGAAGAGTTTATACACGAAGGATCTCTCTCCAAACAAAATACTAGAAATACTAAGGGTTCAGACTGAACGGGAAATTTCGACTGTTCAGACTGAACGAGAAGTGTGCGGAAAATTTAGTTCGAACCCTATTTTGAACGGTTTGTCGGTTAAATTTTCGGTTCGGCCTACTTCCCACGCAATTTTCGTGCCAATTTTAGCGGGATGACACAACTGAACGTGTTCAGACGGGGAGCGTGGCAAAAAACGGCTAGAAACTGTGAAAAGCAGGGGGCTCAGCCCCAAAAACGGCCGTACGGAACCGAAATTTTTGGGCTCCCGCTGGCCCCCCCGCCTCGGCGCCCTCGGCCACTGCCCCTTCGCACTGCGCACCCCGCGTGGCGCCGGCGTTCCCGAGGACGCATCCCGCGGGTGTACGCGCCAATCGCCCGCTCAGGCGCCAAAAAGTCTGGGCCCCGCAGGGGCCCCCAACTTGTCAACTACTTAACTACGATCGTGTTGCGCAAGGGAGAACCCGAACATCCTGACATCGCCGCGGGCGCCGTACCGTACGGCCTGATCGCACCCCACGAACGAGGGCAAATCCTGAAATCCTGCGGAGCCGCGAGTTACGGCCCGTAACCGCCGGCCTGAACGCCGTCACACCCTCCTAAGATCGACTGTCAGCAGTTCTGAACAGAAGCTGAATTCAGCAAAATGCGCGAGAAATGCCGGGGGGCATATACGGCAGGGAAAGAGTTTATACCGAAGCAAACATCCTACTACAAATACTAAGGGTTCAGACTGAACGGGAAATTTCAAGTGTTCAGACTGAACGAATATTGAGTTCGAACACATTTCTGAACGGTTTTTGGTTAAATTTTCGGTTCGGCCTACTTCCCACGCAATTTCGTGCCAATTTTAGCGAGATGACTGACCTGAACGTGTTCAGACGGGGAGCGTGGAAAAAAACGGCTCGAAACTGTGAAAAGCAGGGGGCTCCGCTTAAAAAACGGCCGTACGAACCGAAATTTTTGGGCTCCCGCTGGCCCCCCCGCCTCGGCGCCCTCGGCCACTGCCCCTTCGCACTGCGCACCCCGCGTGGCGCCGGCGTTCCCGAGGACGCACCCCGCGGGTGTACGCGCCAATCGCCCGCTCAGGCGCCAAAAAGTCTGGGCCCCGAAGGGGCCCCCAACTTGTCAACTACTTAACTACGATCGTGTTGCGCAAGGGAGAACCCGAACATCCTGACATCGCCGCGGGCGCCGTACCGTACGGCCTGATCGCACCCCACCGAGGGCAAATCCTGAAATCCTGCGGAGCCGCGAGTTACGGCCCGTAACCGCCGGCCTGAACGCCGTCACACCCTCCTAAGATCGACTGTCAGAGTTCTGAACGAAGCTGAATTCAGCAAAATGCGCGAGAAATGCCGGGGGGCATATACGGCAGGGAAAGAGTTTTTGCCGAAGCAAACATCCTACTACAAATACTAAGGGTTCAGACTGAACGGGAAATTTCAAGTGTTCAGACTGAACGAAATTGAGTTCGAACACATTTCTGAACGGTTTTTGGTTAATATTTTCGGTTCGGCCTACTTCCCACGCAATTTCGTGCCAATTTTAGCGAGATGACTGACCTGAACGTGTTCAGACGGGGAGCATGGAAAAAAACGGCTCGAAACTGTGAAAAGCAGGGGGCTCCGCTTAAAAACGGCCGTACGAACCGAAATTTTTGGGCTCCCGCTGGCCCCCCCGCCTCGGCGCCCTCGGCCACTGCCCCTTCGCACTGCGCACCCCGCGTGGCGCCGGCGTTCCCGAGGACGCACCCCGCGGGTGTACGCGCCAATCGCCCGCTCAGGCGCCAAAAAGTCTGGGCCCCGAAGGGGCCCCCAACTTGTCAACTACTTAACTACGATCGTGTTGCGCAAGGGAGAACCCCGAACATCCTGACATCGCCGCGGGCGCCGTACCGTACGGCCTGATCGCACCCCACGAACGAGGGCAAATCCTGAAATCCTGCGGAGCCGCGAGTTACGGCCCGTAACCGCCGGCCTGAACGCCGTCACACCCTCCTAAGATCGAGTCTTACCATTCTGAACAGAAGCTGAATTCAGCAAAATGCGCGAGAAATGCCGGGGGGCATATACGGCAGGGAAAGAGTTTTTGCCGAAGCAAACATCCTACTACAAATACTAAGGGTTCAGACTGAACGGGAAATTTCAAGTGTTCAGACTGAACGAAAATTGAGTTCGAACACATTTTGAACGGTTTTGGTTAAATTTCGGTTCGGCCTACTTCCCACGCAATTTCGTGCCAATTTTAGCGAGATGACTGACCTGAACGTGTTCAGACGGGGAGCGTGGAAAAAAACGGCTCGAAACTGTGAAAAGCAGGGGGCTCCGCAAAAACGGCCGTACGAACCGAAATTTTTGGGCTCCCGCTGGCCCCCCCGCCTCGGCGCCCTCGGCCACTGCCCCTTCGCACTGCGCACCCCGCGTGGCGCCGGCGTTCCCGAGGACGCATCCCGCGGGTGTACGCGCCAATCGCCCGCTCAGGCGCCAAAAAGTCTGGGCCCCGAAGGGGCCCCCAACTTGTCAACTACTTAACTACGATCGTGTTGCGCAAGGGAGAAACCCGAACATCCTGACATCGCCGCGGGCGCCGTACCGTACGGCCTGATCGCACCCCCACGAACGAGGGCAAATCCTGAAATCCTGCGGAGCCGCGAGTAACGGCCCGTAACCGCTAGTCTGAACGCCGTCACACCCTCCTAAGATCGAGTCTTACCTATTCTGAACAGAAGCTGAATTCAGCAAAATGCGCAAGAAATGCCGGGGGGCATATACGGCTGGGAGGAAGAGTTTATACACGAAGGATCTCTCTCCAAACAAAATACTAGAAATACTAAGGGTTCAGACTGAACGGGAAATTTCGACTGTTCAGACTGAACGAGAAGTGTGCGGAAAATTTAGTTCGAACCCTATTTTGAACGGTTTGTCGGTTAAATTTTCGGTTCGGCCTACTTCCCACGCAATTTTCGTGCCAATTTTAGCGGGATGACACAACTGAACGTGTTCAGACGGGGAGCGTGGCAAAAAACGGCTAGAAACTGTGAAAAGCAGGGGGCTCAGCCCCAAAAACGGCCGTACGGAACCGAAATTTTTGGGCTCCCGCTGGCCCCCCCGCCTCGGCGCCCTCGGCCACTGCCCCTTCGCACTGCGCACCCCGCGTGGCGCCGGCGTTCCCGAGGACGCATCCCGCGGGTGTACGCGCCAATCGCCCGCTCAGGCGCCAAAAAGTCTGGGCCCCGCAGGGGCCCCCAACTTGTCAACTACTTAACTACGATCGTGTTGCGCAAGGGAGAAACCCGAACATCCTGACATCGCCGCGGGCGCCGTACCGTACGGCCTGATCGCACCCCCACGAACGAGGGCAAATCCTGAAATCCTGCGGAGCCGCGAGTAACGGCCCGTAACCGCTAGTCTGAACGCCGTCACACCCTCCTAAGATCGAGTCTTACCTATTCTGAACAGAAGCTGAATTCAGCAAAATGCGCAAGAAATGCCGGGGGGCATATACGGCTGGGAGGAAGAGTTTATACACGAAGGATCTCTCTCCAAACAAAATACTAGAAATACTAAGGGTTCAGACTGAACGGGAAATTTCGACTGTTCAGACTGAACGAGAAGTGTGCGGAAAATTTAGTTCGAACCCTATTTTGAACGGTTTGTCGGTTAAATTTTCGGTTCGGCCTACTTCCCACGCAATTTTCGTGCCAATTTTAGCGGGATGACACAACTGAACGTGTTCAGACGGGGAGCGTGGCAAAAAACGGCTAGAAACTGTGAAAAGCAGGGGGCTCAGCCCCAAAAACGGCCGTACGGAACCGAAATTTTTGGGCTCCCGCTGGCCCCCCCGCCTCGGCGCCCTCGGCCACTGCCCCTTCGCACTGCGCACCCCGCGTGGCGCCGGCGTTCCCGAGGACGCATCCCGCGGGTGTACGCGCCAATCGCCCGCTCAGGCGCCAAAAAGTCTGGGCCCCGCAGGGGCCCCCAACTTGTCAACTACTTAACTACGATCGTGTTGCGCAAGGGAGAAACCCGAACATCCTGACATCGCCGCGGGCGCCGTACCGTACGGCCTGATCGCACCCCCACGAACGAGGGCAAATCCTGAAATCCTGCGGAGCCGCGAGTAACGGCCCGTAACCGCTAGTCTGAACGCCGTCACACCCTCCTAAGATCGAGTCTTACCTATTCTGAACAGAAGCTGAATTCAGCAAAATGCGCAAGAAATGCCGGGGGGCATATACGGCTGGGAGGAAGAGTTTATACACGAAGGATCTCTCTCCAAACAAAATACTAGAAATACTAAGGGTTCAGACTGAACGGGAAATTTCGACTGTTCAGACTGAACGAGAAGTGTGCGGAAAATTTAGTTCGAACCCTATTTTGAACGGTTTGTCGGTTAAATTTTCGGTTCGGCCTACTTCCCACGCAATTTTCGTGCCAATTTTAGCGGGATGACACAACTGAACGTGTTCAGACGGGGAGCGTGGCAAAAAACGGCTAGAAACTGTGAAAAGCAGGGGGCTCAGCCCCAAAAACGGCCGTACGGAACCGAAATTTTTGGGCTCCCGCTGGCCCCCCCGCCTCGGCGCCCTCGGCCACTGCCCCTTCGCACTGCGCACCCCGCGTGGCGCCGGCGTTCCCGAGGACGCATCCCGCGGGTGTACGCGCCAATCGCCCGCTCAGGCGCCAAAAAGTCTGGGCCCCGCAGGGGCCCCCAACTTGTCAACTACTTAACTACGATCGTGTTGCGCAAGGGAGAAACCCGAACATCCTGACATCGCCGCGGGCGCCGTACCGTACGGCCTGATCGCACCCCCACGAACGAGGGCAAATCCTGAAATCCTGCGGAGCCGCGAGTAACGGCCCGTAACCGCTAGTCTGAACGCCGTCACACCCTCCTAAGATCGAGTCTTACCTATTCTGAACAGAAGCTGAATTCAGCAAAATGCGCAAGAAATGCCGGGGGGCATATACGGCTGGGAGGAAGAGTTTATACACGAAGGATCTCTCTCCAAACAAAATACTAGAAATACTAAGGGTTCAGACTGAACGGGAAATTTCGACTGTTCAGACTGAACGAGAAGTGTGCGGAAAATTTAGTTCGAACCCTATTTTGAACGGTTTGTCGGTTAAATTTTCGGTTCGGCCTACTTCCCACGCAATTTTCGTGCCAATTTTAGCGGGATGACACAACTGAACGTGTTCAGACGGGGAGCGTGGCAAAAAACGGCTAGAAACTGTGAAAAGCAGGGGGCTCAGCCCCAAAAACGGCCGTACGGAACCGAAATTTTTGGGCTCCCGCTGGCCCCCCCGCCTCGGCGCCCTCGGCCACTGCCCCTTCGCACTGCGCACCCCGCGTGGCGCCGGCGTTCCCGAGGACGCATCCCGCGGGTGTACGCGCCAATCGCCCGCTCAGGCGCCAAAAAGTCTGGGCCCCGCAGGGGCCCCCAACTTGTCAACTACTTAACTACGATCGTGTTGCGCAAGGGAGAAACCCGAACATCCTGACATCGCCGCGGGCGCCGTACCGTACGGCCTGATCGCACCCCCACGAACGAGGGCAAATCCTGAAATCCTGCGGAGCCGCGAGTAACGGCCCGTAACCGCTAGTCTGAACGCCGTCACACCCTCCTAAGATCGAGTCTTACCTATTCTGAACAGAAGCTGAATTCAGCAAAATGCGCAAGAAATGCCGGGGGGCATATACGGCTGGGAGGAAGAGTTTATACACGAAGGATCTCTCTCCAAACAAAATACTAGAAATACTAAGGGTTCAGACTGAACGGGAAATTTCGACTGTTCAGACTGAACGAGAAGTGTGCGGAAAATTTAGTTCGAACCCTATTTTGAACGGTTTGTCGGTTAAATTTTCGGTTCGGCCTACTTCCCACGCAATTTTCGTGCCAATTTTAGCGGGATGACACAACTGAACGTGTTCAGACGGGGAGCGTGGCAAAAAACGGCTAGAAACTGTGAAAAGCAGGGGGCTCAGCCCCAAAAACGGCCGTACGGAACCGAAATTTTTGGGCTCCCGCTGGCCCCCCCGCCTCGGCGCCCTCGGCCACTGCCCCTTCGCACTGCGCACCCCGCGTGGCGCCGGCGTTCCCGAGGACGCATCCCGCGGGTGTACGCGCCAATCGCCCGCTCAGGCGCCAAAAAGTCTGGGCCCCGCAGGGGCCCCCAACTTGTCAACTACTTAACTACGATCGTGTTGCGCAAGGGAGAAACCCGAACATCCTGACATCGCCGCGGGCGCCGTACCGTACGGCCTGATCGCACCCCCACGACCGAGGGCCAATCCTGAAATCCTGCGGAGCCGCGAGTTACGGCCCGTAACCGCCGGCCTGAACGCCGTCACACCCTCCTAAGATCGAGTCTCAGGAGTTCTGAACGGAAGCCGAATTCAGCAAAATGCACGAGAAATGCCGGGGGGCATATACGGATGGGAGGGTAGTTGTTTACCGAAGCAGCTAAGCCCAAACATCGTAGTAGATTTACTAAGGGTTCAGACTGAACGGGAAATTTGAGTGTTCAGACTGAACGGGAAATGTGCAGAAAATTGAGTTCGAACCCTAGTCTGAACGGTTTTTCGGTTAAACTTTCGGTTCGGCCTACTTCCCACGCAATTTCCGTGCCAATTTTTGCGAGATCACTGAACTGAACGTGTTCAGACGGGGAGCGTTGCAAAAAACGGCTCGAAACTGTGAAAAGCAAGGGACTCCGCCCAAAAAACGGCCGTACGAAACCGAAATTTTTGGGCTCCCGCTGGCCCCCCCAGCCTCGGACCCTGACAAAAATACGGACTAGAAGTGTTCAGGCTGAACGGGGAAAGTTGGACCGGTCGAACCGTACCAAATTTTAGTTCGCATGCAGGGCGGGGCGAGCGTCGCGTCGAACGCACCAGGCTGGGCAGTGGCAATGGGTAAAGTGACCGTGAATAATAAAAGCGGCATGGTCGGGGCAAAAAACTTACATGAAACAAAGCGACGTGATGCGGAAGCAACCATAGTTGTTGCTGGCTGGCGATGGCGGGCGACGTAGCATGTGAAATCGGGATGGGGAATGCGAATTCATGGCTTTTATACATCCAAAGTTTGTATTGGAAGAGTACGTAGGAAACTTTCGGAGCTGGCGGGGCGTCAACCCCGTGCTACCTGCGTGGGAGAGGTCCGTGTCGCTATGGCTTTTGCTGTACAATAGCCAGCGACCTGGAAATTGAACGTCGTCATCAGATTGTTTTGTTTCAGTGTCGTCATTCTTCAGTTTTACGTATTTCACGCCTTGTAAAATCAGTTTTGCTGTTAATGGAAGACGTGGGATGGGGCAAACGAATGTCTGGTGTCACAATAGACAATTGCGATTGAGCGCTGGATTGCTTGGCACGGGACGAACGCTGGCGATGGCGATTTGTGTCAAAGATGTGGTCAATGTATCTGCTTTTATCTAATGTGATTTACGTTTACCGTAATCTTATGCAATTTCCCTTTTTCCAGACGAATTTTCTTGGTCGCAGCGTGCACATACCGGACCAAGAGTCTGTCTTCCATTGTCGTATCCGTGGGGTGCGTCCTCTTCATTCTCCCTGGGAATGTCATTGCCACGTTATCCGTGTTGCTTTCTTCTGGAACAGACTGGGCAGGGAAAGCCCATGATTGCTCATGGATGATTGCTCATGCACCAATTTTGGGAGTCGTTGACTGCTGTGCTGCCTGACGTTGATGGTGGTTTTGCGTGTGATAAGCTGCCTTGCTTTGCACGTGAGTTTTCACTGGGCTGTATGGGTGAAGGTGAGCAACTAGGGGTGTGTCATGCTGTGCTATATTGCTTCCATCCAGCATATCCAAAGTTAGCCCAAGTGGCTTGAACACTGAACATTTTGCTTTGCTTTAATGGCTGTACAATATTTGTGTTGTGCAGATTTTTACTGGGCTGAAGCCAAATTCACGCATGGGTAGACAGTTTGCTGCACGTGAATTTTTACTGGGCTGTACGTGCAGGTGGGCAACCATGTGTTGTGCCATTTTTCTACGTGGATTCATCATATTTGCTGTCAAACGTAGGCCCCATTGGCTTGCACACTGAATTTTGCTTTGCTTGCTGTGTAATTTTGATGTCTCATTGTGCAGGCGTGCCCGCTACCTGTTCAACCAGGTGTGCTTTGCATTGTGCCAGCGGGGCCATGTTTGTTTCCTTTGCTTGTGTAGGCAGGCAGGCTGGCAGGGGACATGGGGCGCGAGGCTTGGGGCGTGGGGTATGTGGCATGGGTCAGGCAGCCAGCCAGCCAGCCAGCCAGCCAGCCAGCCAGCCAGCCAGCCAGCCAGCCAGCCAGCCAGCCAGCCAGCCAGCCAGCCAGCCAGCCAGCCAGCCAGCCAGCCAGCCAGCCAGCCAGCCAGCCAGCCAGCCAGCCAGCCAGCCAGCCAGCCAGCCAGCCAGCCAGCCAGCCAGCCAGCCAGCCAGCCAGCAAGGCAGCCACATGCACGAGATGTGATTATTGGCAAGCCAGCCAGCGGAGGCACCACAGGGAGGAGGGCATGGGGACAGGGGAAGGGGGGAGGGGGCGGGGGCAGGGTCCAGGCGGCAGGGGGCAGGGGGAGCCTTTCTGAAGCTATGAGTCACAGGTCGTGGGGACTGGGGCATGGGGCAGGCCCTCAGCCACCTGCACGTGATGTGGTCAGAGGCAAGTCACAAGCAGGGGCACAGTGGGCAGGTGGGACGGGGCAGGGGACCTGGGGCACGAGCCATGAAACTTGGGGCATGGGGAGTGGGGCGTTGGGCAGGCAGGTAGGGGTGGTACACACGCACATGCCCTGCCATGCCCTGCGATCCCGCAAAAGGGCACCGTGGGGTCTTGTGGGTTGTCACACGTTGTTATGGGGTGCATATTTGCAGGGACATGAAGATGGGTGACCGCGCCGTAACCGAGACGTGTGTGGTGGCAACATGCCGCCTGGATACCAGCTGGCCTTGCCTCGTTAGATACATTTATGGCTGCATGTGATGGCGTGCCCTTGCGGTGGTCACAGTGGTCACAGTGAGGGCCTGTGGTTGCCCCATACTGGTGGTGGTTGTAAAGAAGTTAGCGAATACAAAACTTTCTTTCTTAAGGTGATTTTGAAGTGGGCATGAGCGATCGTGCACATGGTAACATTTGATGGCCATTCCATGGTGAAGTTGGGAATTGGATGGGATTGTTTGATAAAGATGAGGTGGTGTGTCTTAAAATGAGCTGTGCTAATCTCATTATGAAGTGCTCAAGACAACTCATTATAATAAATCAGAGTTGGAACAAACATTGTCTGCATCATGCCCCAACTTGAACACTACATGAAGTGTGACACCTATGCTACGTGTGTTGCGGGCTAGCTGTGTCAGCAAACAATTTTAGCTTTTAGCCCTCAAATCGTGTCCAACTCGCGCCTAACAATAGGAGCCAGTTGCACCTTGCATGGTAATGCCCACAAACTAACCTAAAACAGTTTAGTGTCCATACTGGGACCAAAGCACACTCATATAGGGACTTTGGTCTGGCAGGCCCCAGCGGCTTGGCCGGCCAGGGCGGCATATTCTGACCTGGCCTGGCCCCAAGGGCATTCCCAAAAGGGTAGGGAAACATGCCACGAACTACACCCAGATGTTGCTGGATGACCTACTCATCCCAGCCATAACTCATAAAAAATGACTACAATATTTGGAACGAATCCATGCATCGATGCTCCTACACCAATCAGTTTTCTGCACCGCCATAGCCTCGAATTTGCATGTACGTAATTATTTCGTCCCCGCAGTGGACCTTTAGCGAGATGGCTTGCCTGAACTTGTTCAGACGGGGAGCGTGCCAGGAAACGGCTGGAAGCTGGGAAAAGCAGGGGGCTCCGCCTGCGGACGGGCCGTACGAAGCCGAAATTTTATGGCTCCCGCTGGCCCCCCCGCCTCGGCGCCCTCGGCCACTGCCCCTTCGCGCTGCGCGCCCCGCGTGGCGCCGGCGTTCCCGAGGACGCACCCCGCGGGTGTACGCGCCAATCGCCCGCTCAGGCGCCAAAAAGTCCGGGCCCCGAAGGGGCCCCCAACTTGTCAACTACTTAACTACGATCGTGTTTCAACTACTTAACTACGATCGTGTTGCGCAACGGAGAACCCCGAACATCCTGACATCGCCGCGGGCGCCGTACCGTACGGCCTGATCGCAACCCCACGCCCGAGGGCAAATCCTGAAATCCTGCGGAGCCGCGAGTTACGGCCCGTAACCGCCGGCCTGAACGCCGTCACACCCTCCTAAGATCGACTGTCAGCAGTTCTGAACGGAAGCCGAATTCAGCAAAATGCGCGAGAAATGCCGGGGGGCATATACGGCAGGGCAAAGAGTTTGTTGCCGAAGCAAACATCCTACTACAAATACTAAGGGTTCAGACTGAACGGCAAATTTCAAGTGTTCAGACTGAACGAATATTGAGTTCGAACACTTTTCTGAACGCGTTTTTGGTTGAATATTCGGTTCGGCCTACTTCCCACGCAATTTCAGTGCCAATTTTTGCGAGATGACTGACCTGAACGTGTTCAGACGGGGAGCATGGAAAAAAAACGGCTCGAAACTGTGGAAAGCAGGGGGCTCCGCTTAAAAAACGGCCGTACGAAACCGAAATTTTCGGGCTCCCGCTGGCACCCCCAGCCTTGGACCCTGACAAAAATACGGACTAGAAGTGTTCAGGTTGAACGGGGACAGTTGGACCGGTCGAACCGTACCAAATTTTAGTTCGCATGCAGGGCGGGGCGAGCGTCGCGTCGAACGCACCAGGCTGGGCAGTGGCAATGGGTAAAGTGAACGTGAATAATAAAAGCGGCATGGTCGGGGCAAAAAATGTTAATGAAACAAAGCGACGTGATGCGGAAGCAACCATAGTTGTTGCTGGCTGGCGATGGCGGGCGACGTAGCATGTGAAATCGGGATGGGGAATGCGAATTCATGGCTTTTATACATCAAAAGTTTGTATTGGAAGAGTACGTAGGAAACTTTCTGAGCTGGCGGGGCGTCAACCCCGTGCTACCTGCGTGGGAGAGGTTCGTGTCGCTATGGCATTTGCTGTACAATAGCCAGCGACCTGGAAATTGAACGTCGTCATCAGATTGTTTTGTTTCATTGTCGTCATTCTTCAGTTTTACGTATTTCACGCCTTGTAAAATCAGTTTTGCTGTTCATGGAAGACGTGGCAAACGAATGTCTGGTGTCACCATAGACAATTCGGATTGAGCGCTGGATTGCTTGGCACGGGACGAACGCTGGCGATGGCGATTTGTGTCAAAGATGTGGTCAATGTATCTGCTTTTATCTAATGTGATTTACGTTTACCGTCATCTTATGCAATTTCCCTTTTTCCAGACGAATTTTCTTGGTCGCAGCGTGCACATACCGGACCAAGAGTCTGTCTTCCACTGTCGTATCCGTGGGGTGCGTCCTCTTCATTCTCCTTGGGAATGTCATTGCCACGTTATCCGTGTTGCTTTCTTCTGGAACAGACTGGGCAGGGAAAGCCCATGGTTGCTCATGGATGCTTGCTCATGCACCAATTTTGGGAGTCGTTGACTGCTGTGCTGCACGTGAATTTTTACTGGGCTATACGTGCAGGCGGGCAACCATGTGCTGTGCCATATTTTTCTACATGGATTCATCATATTTGCTGTCAAACGTAGGCCCCATTGGCTTGCACACTGAATTTCACTTTGCTGGCTGTGTATTTTTGATGTCTCATTGTGCAGGCGTGCCCGCTACCTGATCAACCAGGTGTGCTTTGCATTGTGCCAGCGGGGCCATGTTTGTTTGCTTTGCTTGTGTAGGCAGGCAGGCTGGCAGGGGACATGGGGCACGAGGCTTGGGGCGTGGGGTATGTGGCATGGGTTAGGCAGCCAGCCAGCCAGCCAGCCAGCCAGCCAGCCAGCCAGCCAGCCAGCCAGCCAGCCAGCCAGCCAGCCAGCCAGCCAGCCAGCCAGCCAGCCAGCCAGCCAGCCAGCCAGCCAGCCAGCCAGCCAGCCAGCCAGCCAGCCAGCCAGCCAGCCAGCCAGCAAGGCAGCCACATGCACGAGATGTGATTATTGGCAAGCCAGCCAGCGGGGGCACCACAGGGAGGAGGGCATGGGGACAGGGGGAGGGGGGGAGGGGGCGGGGGGCAGGGTCCAGGCGGCAGGGGGCAGGGGGAGCCTTTCTGAAGCTATGAGTCACAGGTCGTGGGGACTGGGGCATGGGGCAGGCCCTTAGCCACCTGCACGTGATGTGGTCAGAGGCAAGTCACAAGCAGGGGCACAGTGGGCAGGTGGGACAGGGCAGGGGACCTGGGGCACGAGCCATGGGGAGTGGGGCGTTGGGCAGGCAGGTAGGGGTGGTACATACGCACATGCCCTGCCCTGCCCTGCCCTGGGTTGTCACATGTTGTTATGGGGTGCATATTCGCCAGCCAGCCAGCCAGCCAGCCAGCCAGCCAGCCAGCCAGCCAGCCAGCCAGCCAGCCAGCCAGCCAGCCAGCCAGCCAGCCAGCCAGCCAGCCAGCCAGCCAGCCAGCCAGCCAGCCAGCCAGCCAGCCAGCCAGCCAGCCAGCCAGCCAGCCAGCCAGCCAGCCAGCAGGCAGCCACATGCACGAGATGTGATTATTGGCAAGCCAGCCAGCGGGGGCACCACAGGGAGGAGGGCAGGGTCCTGGCGGCAGGGGGCAGGGGGAGCCTTTCTGAAGCTATGAGTCACAGGTCGTGGGGACTGGGGCATGGGGCAGGCCCTCAGCCACCTGCACGTGATGTGGTCAGAGGCAAGTCACAAGCAGGGGCACAGTGGGCAGGTGGGACGGGGCAGGGGACCTGGGGCACGAGCCATGAAATTATGCATGGAGCCGGAGTAGGGGCGTAACCGCACATGCCCTGCCGTGCCCATCCCGCAAAAGGGCACCGTGTCTTGTGGGTTGTGAACAGCCCTGCGATTCAGCAAAATGGGAACCGTGGGGCATATGGGCCTGGACAGTTGTTGCTTCGTGCATACATTTGCTAGGGTGCAGAAGATGGGTGACGTGCAGCCTGAACGATAAAAAGTTAGTGGAACAAAACTGGTTTTCTTAAATTTTCGGTTCGGCATACTTCCCACTGCAATTTTCGTGCCATTCCAGTGGTGACAGTGGACGTGTTGGACGGGGGCGTGGAAAAAACGGCTGGTGGTTATGAAAAGCAGGGGGCTACAAAAACGGCCGTACGAACCGAAATTTTTGGGTCCCGCTGGCCCCCCGCCTCGGCGCCCTCGGCCACTGCCCCTTCGCATGCGCACCCCGCGTGGCGCCGGCGTTCCCGAGGACGCATCCCGCGGGTGTACGCGCCAATCGCCCGCTCAGGCGCCAAAAAGTCTGGGCCCCGCAGGGGCCCCCAACTTGTCAACTACTTAACTACGATCGTGTTGCGCAAGGGAGAAACCCGAACATCCTGACATCGCCGCGGGCGCCGTACCGTACGGCCTGATCGCACCCCCACGAACGAGGGCAAATCCTGAAATCCTGCGGAGCCGCGAGTAACGGCCCGTAACCGCTAGTCTGAACGCCGTCACACCCTCCTAAGATCGAGTCTTACCTATTCTGAACAGAAGCTGAATTCAGCAAAATGCGCAAGAAATGCCGGGGGGCATATACGGCTGGGAGGAAGAGTTTATACACGAAGGATCTCTCTCCAAACAAAATACTAGAAATACTAAGGGTTCAGACTGAACGGGAAATTTCGACTGTTCAGACTGAACGAGAAGTGTGCGGAAAATTTAGTTCGAACCCTATTTTGAACGGTTTGTCGGTTAAATTTTCGGTTCGGCCTACTTCCCACGCAATTTTCGTGCCAATTTTAGCGGGATGACACAACTGAACGTGTTCAGACGGGGAGCGTGGCAAAAAACGGCTAGAAACTGTGAAAAGCAGGGGGCTCAGCCCCAAAAACGGCCGTACGGAACCGAAATTTTTGGGCTCCCGCTGGCCCCCCCGCCTCGGCGCCCTCGGCCACTGCCCCTTCGCACTGCGCACCCCGCGTGGCGCCGGCGTTCCCGAGGACGCATCCCGCGGGTGTACGCGCCAATCGCCCGCTCAGGCGCCAAAAAGTCTGGGCCCCGCAGGGGCCCCCAACTTGTCAACTACTTAACTACGATCGTGTTGCGCAAGGGAGAAACCCGAACATCCTGACATCGCCGCGGGCGCCGTACCGTACGGCCTGATCGCACCCCCACGAACGAGGGCAAATCCTGAAATCCTGCGGAGCCGCGAGTAACGGCCCGTAACCGCTAGTCTGAACGCCGTCACACCCTCCTAAGATCGAGTCTTACCTATTCTGAACAGAAGCTGAATTCAGCAAAATGCGCAAGAAATGCCGGGGGGCATATACGGCTGGGAGGAAGAGTTTATACACGAAGGATCTCTCTCCAAACAAAATACTAGAAATACTAAGGGTTCAGACTGAACGGGAAATTTCGACTGTTCAGACTGAACGAGAAGTGTGCGGAAAATTTAGTTCGAACCCTATTTTGAACGGTTTGTCGGTTAAATTTTCGGTTCGGCCTACTTCCCACGCAATTTTCGTGCCAATTTTAGCGGGATGACACAACTGAACGTGTTCAGACGGGGAGCGTGGCAAAAAACGGCTAGAAACTGTGAAAAGCAGGGGGCTCAGCCCCAAAAACGGCCGTACGGAACCGAAATTTTTGGGCTCCCGCTGGCCCCCCCGCCTCGGCGCCCTCGGCCACTGCCCCTTCGCACTGCGCACCCCGCGTGGCGCCGGCGTTCCCGAGGACGCATCCCGCGGGTGTACGCGCCAATCGCCCGCTCAGGCGCCAAAAAGTCTGGGCCCCGCAGGGGCCCCCAACTTGTCAACTACTTAACTACGATCGTGTTGCGCAAGGGAGAAACCCGAACATCCTGACATCGCCGCGGGCGCCGTACCGTACGGCCTGATCGCACCCCCACGAACGAGGGCAAATCCTGAAATCCTGCGGAGCCGCGAGTAACGGCCCGTAACCGCTAGTCTGAACGCCGTCACACCCTCCTAAGATCGAGTCTTACCTATTCTGAACAGAAGCTGAATTCAGCAAAATGCGCAAGAAATGCCGGGGGGCATATACGGCTGGGAGGAAGAGTTTATACACGAAGGATCTCTCTCCAAACAAAATACTAGAAATACTAAGGGTTCAGACTGAACGGGAAATTTCGACTGTTCAGACTGAACGAGAAGTGTGCGGAAAATTTAGTTCGAACCCTATTTTGAACGGTTTGTCGGTTAAATTTTCGGTTCGGCCTACTTCCCACGCAATTTTCGTGCCAATTTTAGCGGGATGACACAACTGAACGTGTTCAGACGGGGAGCGTGGCAAAAAACGGCTAGAAACTGTGAAAAGCAGGGGGCTCAGCCCCAAAAACGGCCGTACGGAACCGAAATTTTTGGGCTCCCGCTGGCCCCCCCGCCTCGGCGCCCTCGGCCACTGCCCCTTCGCACTGCGCACCCCGCGTGGCGCCGGCGTTCCCGAGGACGCATCCCGCGGGTGTACGCGCCAATCGCCCGCTCAGGCGCCAAAAAGTCTGGGCCCCGCAGGGGCCCCCAACTTGTCAACTACTTAACTACGATCGTGTTGCGCAAGGGAGAAACCCGAACATCCTGACATCGCCGCGGGCGCCGTACCGTACGGCCTGATCGCACCCCCACGAACGAGGGCAAATCCTGAAATCCTGCGGAGCCGCGAGTAACGGCCCGTAACCGCTAGTCTGAACGCCGTCACACCCTCCTAAGATCGAGTCTTACCTATTCTGAACAGAAGCTGAATTCAGCAAAATGCGCAAGAAATGCCGGGGGGCATATACGGCTGGGAGGAAGAGTTTATACACGAAGGATCTCTCTCCAAACAAAATACTAGAAATACTAAGGGTTCAGACTGAACGGGAAATTTCGACTGTTCAGACTGAACGAGAAGTGTGCGGAAAATTTAGTTCGAACCCTATTTTGAACGGTTTGTCGGTTAAATTTTCGGTTCGGCCTACTTCCCACGCAATTTTCGTGCCAATTTTAGCGGGATGACACAACTGAACGTGTTCAGACGGGGAGCGTGGCAAAAAACGGCTAGAAACTGTGAAAAGCAGGGGGCTCAGCCCCAAAAACGGCCGTACGGAACCGAAATTTTTGGGCTCCCGCTGGCCCCCCCGCCTCGGCGCCCTCGGCCACTGCCCCTTCGCACTGCGCACCCCGCGTGGCGCCGGCGTTCCCGAGGACGCATCCCGCGGGTGTACGCGCCAATCGCCCGCTCAGGCGCCAAAAAGTCTGGGCCCCGCAGGGGCCCCCAACTTGTCAACTACTTAACTACGATCGTGTTGCGCAAGGGAGAAACCCGAACATCCTGACATCGCCGCGGGCGCCGTACCGTACGGCCTGATCGCACCCCCACGAACGAGGGCAAATCCTGAAATCCTGCGGAGCCGCGAGTAACGGCCCGTAACCGCTAGTCTGAACGCCGTCACACCCTCCTAAGATCGAGTCTTACCTATTCTGAACAGAAGCTGAATTCAGCAAAATGCGCAAGAAATGCCGGGGGGCATATACGGCTGGGAGGAAGAGTTTATACACGAAGGATCTCTCTCCAAACAAAATACTAGAAATACTAAGGGTTCAGACTGAACGGGAAATTTCGACTGTTCAGACTGAACGAGAAGTGTGCGGAAAATTTAGTTCGAACCCTATTTTGAACGGTTTGTCGGTTAAATTTTCGGTTCGGCCTACTTCCCACGCAATTTTCGTGCCAATTTTAGCGGGATGACACAACTGAACGTGTTCAGACGGGGAGCGTGGCAAAAAACGGCTAGAAACTGTGAAAAGCAGGGGGCTCAGCCCCAAAAACGGCCGTACGGAACCGAAATTTTTGGGCTCCCGCTGGCCCCCCCGCCTCGGCGCCCTCGGCCACTGCCCCTTCGCACTGCGCACCCCGCGTGGCGCCGGCGTTCCCGAGGACGCATCCCGCGGGTGTACGCGCCAATCGCCCGCTCAGGCGCCAAAAAGTCTGGGCCCCGCAGGGGCCCCCAACTTGTCAACTACTATAACTACGATCGTGTTGCGCAAGGGAGAAACCCGAACATCCTGACATCGCCGCGGGCGCCGTACCGTACGGCCTGATCGCACCCCCACGAACGACAAATCCTGAAATCCTGCGGAGCCGCGAGTTACGGCCCGTAACCGCTCGCCTGAACGCCGTCACACCCTCCTAAGATCGAGTGTCAGCAGTTCTGAACGGAATCTGAATTCAGCAAAATGCGCGAGAAATGCCGGGGGGCATATACGGCTGATTAACTTGTTACTACGGGAAGGATCTCTATCCAAACATCCTACTTGATTTACTAAGGGTTCAGACTGAACGGGAATTCTCTAGTGTTCAGAATGAACGGGAAATGTGCAGAAATTTAAGTTCGAACCCTAGTCTGAACGGTTTTTCGGTTAAATTTTCGGTTCGGCCTACTTCCCACGCAATTTCTGTGCCAATTCTAACGAGATGACTGAACTGAACGTGTTCAGACGGGGAGCGTTGCAAAAAACGGGCCGTACGAAGCCGAAATTTTATGGCTCCCGCTGGCCCCCCCGCCTCGGCGCCCTCGGCCACTGCCCCTTCGCGCTGCGCGCCCCGCGTGGCGCCGGCGTTCCCGAGGACGCACCCCGCGGGTGTACGCGCCAATCGCCCGCTCAGGCGCCAAAAAGTCCGGGCCCCGAAGGGGCCCCCAACTTGTCAACTACTTAACTACGATCGTGTTGCGCAACGGAGAACCCCGAACATCCTGACATCGCCGCGGGCGCCGTACCGTACGGCCTGATCGCAACCCCACGCCCGAGGGCAAATCCTGAAATCCTGCGGAGCCGCGAGTTACGGCCCGTAACCGCCGGCCTGAACGCCGTCACACCCTCCTAAGATCGACTGTCAGCAGTTCTGAACGGAAGCCGAATTCAGCAAAATGCGCGAGAAATGCCGGGGGGCATATACGGCAGGGCAAAGAGTTTGTTGCCGAAGCAAACATCCTACTACAAATACTAAGGGTTCAGACTGAACGGCAAATTTCAAGTGTTCAGACTGAACGAATATTGAGTTCGAACACTTTTCTGAACGCGTTTTTGGTTGAATATTCGGTTCGGCCTACTTCCCACGCAATTTCAGTGCCAATTTTTGCGAGATGACTGACCTGAACGTGTTCAGACGGGGAGCATGGAAAAAAAACGGCTCGAAACTGTGGAAAGCAGGGGGCTCCGCTTAAAAAACGGCCGTACGAAACCGAAATTTTCGGGCTCCCGCTGGCACCCCCAGCCTTGGACCCTGACAAAAATACGGACTAGAAGTGTTCAGGTTGAACGGGGACAGTTGGACCGGTCGAACCGTACCAAATTTTAGTTCGCATGCAGGGCGGGGCGAGCGTCGCGTCGAACGCACCAGGCTGGGCAGTGGCAATGGGTAAAGTGAACGTGAATAATAAAAGCGGCATGGTCGGGGCAAAAAATGTTAATGAAACAAAGCGACGTGATGCGGAAGCAACCATAGTTGTTGCTGGCTGGCGATGGCGGGCGACGTAGCATGTGAAATCGGGATGGGGAATGCGAATTCATGGCTTTTATACATCAAAAGTTTGTATTGGAAGAGTACGTAGGAAACTTTCTGAGCTGGCGGGGCGTCAACCCCGTGCTACCTGCGTGGGAGAGGTTCGTGTCGCTATGGCATTTGCTGTACAATAGCCAGCGACCTGGAAATTGAACGTCGTCATCAGATTGTTTTGTTTCATTGTCGTCATTCTTCAGTTTTACGTATTTCACGCCTTGTAAAATCAGTTTTGCTGTTCATGGAAGACGTGGCAAACGAATGTCTGGTGTCACCATAGACAATTCGGATTGAGCGCTGGATTGCTTGGCACGGGACGAACGCTGGCGATGGCGATTTGTGTCAAAGATGTGGTCAATGTATCTGCTTTTATCTAATGTGATTTACGTTTACCGTCATCTTATGCAATTTCCCTTTTTCCAGACGAATTTTCTTGGTCGCAGCGTGCACATACCGGACCAAGAGTCTGTCTTCCACTGTCGTATCCGTGGGGTGCGTCCTCTTCATTCTCCTTGGGAATGTCATTGCCACGTTATCCGTGTTGCTTTCTTCTGGAACAGACTGGGCAGGGAAAGCCCATGGTTGCTCATGGATGCTTGCTCATGCACCAATTTTGGGAGTCGTTGACTGCTGTGCTGCACGTGAATTTTTACTGGGCTATACGTGCAGGCGGGCAACCATGTGCTGTGCCATATTTTTCTACATGGATTCATCATATTTGCTGTCAAACGTAGGCCCCATTGGCTTGCACACTGAATTTCACTTTGCTGGCTGTGTATTTTTGATGTCTCATTGTGCAGGCGTGCCCGCTACCTGATCAACCAGGTGTGCTTTGCATTGTGCCAGCGGGGCCATGTTTGTTTGCTTTGCTTGTGTAGGCAGGCAGGCTGGCAGGGGACATGGGGCACGAGGCTTGGGGCGTGGGGTATGTGGCATGGGTTAGGCAGCCAGCCAGCCAGCCAGCCAGCCAGCCAGCCAGCCAGCCAGCCAGCCAGCCAGCCAGCCAGCCAGCCAGCCAGCCAGCCAGCCAGCCAGCCAGCCAGCCAGCCAGCCAGCCAGCCAGCCAGCCAGCCAGCCAGCCAGCCAGCCAGCCAGCAAGGCAGCCACATGCACGAGATGTGATTATTGGCAAGCCAGCCAGCGGGGGCACCACAGGGAGGAGGGCATGGGGACAGGGGGAGGGGGGAGGGGGCGGGGGGCAGGGTCCAGGCGGCAGGGGGCAGGGGGAGCCTTTCTGAAGCTATGAGTCACAGGTCGTGGGGACTGGGGCATGGGGCAGGCCCTTAGCCACCTGCACGTGATGTGGTCAGAGGCAAGTCACAAGCAGGGGCACAGTGGGCAGGTGGGACAGGGCAGGGGACCTGGGGCACGAGCCATGGGGAGTGGGGCGTTGGGCAGGCAGGTAGGGGTGGTACATACGCACATGCCCTGCCCTGCCCTGCCCTGGGTTGTCACATGTTGTTATGGGGTGCATATTCGCCAGCCAGCCAGCCAGCCAGCCAGCCAGCCAGCCAGCCAGCCAGCCAGCCAGCCAGCCAGCCAGCCAGCCAGCCAGCCAGCCAGCCAGCCAGCCAGCCAGCCAGCCAGCCAGCCAGCCAGCCAGCCAGCCAGCCAGCCAGCCAGCCAGCCAGCCAGCCAGCCAGCCAGCCAGCCAGCAAGGCAGCCACATGCACGAGATGTGATTATTGGCAAGCCAGCCAGCGGGGGCACCACAGGGAGGAGGGCAGGGTCCTGGCGGCAGGGGGCAGGGGGAGCCTTTCTGAAGCTATGAGTCACAGGTCGTGGGGACTGGGGCATGGGGCAGGCCCTCAGCCACCTGCACGTGATGTGGTCAGAGGCAAGTCACAAGCAGGGGCACAGTGGGCAGGTGGGACGGGGCAGGGGACCTGGGGCACGAGCCATGAAACTTATGGCATGGGGAGTGGGGCGTTGGGCAGGCAGGTAGGGGTGGTACACACGCACATGCCCTGCCATGCCCTGCGATCCCGCAAAAGGGCACCGTGGGGTCTTGTGGGTTGTCACACGTTGTTATGGGGTGCATATTTGCAGGGACATGAAGATGGGTGACGGCGCCGTAACCGAGACGTGTGTGGTGGCAACATGCCGCCTGGATACCAGCTGGCCTTGCTTCGTTAGATACATTTATGGCTGCATGTGATGGCGTGCCCTTCCCGTGGTCACAGTGGTCACAGTGAGGGCCTGTGGTTGCATCATACTGGTGGTGGTTATAAAGAAGTTAGCGAATACAAAACTGTCTTTCTTAAGATGATTTTGAAGTGGGCATGAGCGATCGTGCACATGCTAACATTTGATGGCCATTCCATGGTGAAGTTGGGAATTGGATGGGATTGTTTGATAAAGATGCGGTGGTGTGTCTTAAAATGAGCTGTGCTAATCTCATTATGAAGTGCTCAAGACAACTCATTATAATAAATCAGAGTTGGAACAAACATTGTCTGTATCATGCCCCAACTTGAACACTACATGAAGTGTGACACCTATGCTACGTGTGTTGCGGGCTAGCTGTGTCAGCAAACAATTTTAGCTTTTAGCCCTCAAATCGTGTCCAACTCGCGCCTAACAATAGGAGCCAGTTGCACCTTGCATGGTAATGTCCACAAACTAACCTAAAACAGTTTAGTGTCCATACTGGGACCAAAGCACACTCATATAGGGACTTTGGTCTGGCAGGCCCCCAGCGGCTTGGCCGGCCAGGGCGTCATATTGTGACCTGGCCTGGCCCCAAGGGCATTCCCAAAAGGGTAGGGAAACATGCCACGAACTACACCCAGATGTTGCTGGATGACCTACTCGTCCCAGCCATAACTCATAAAAAATGCCTACAATATTTGGAACGAATCCATGCATCGATGCTCCTACACCAATCAGTTTTCTGCACCGCCATAGCCTCGACTTTGCATGTACGTAATTATTTCGTCCCAGTGGACCTTTAGCGAGATGACTTGCCTGAATGTGTTCAGATGGGGCGCGTGCCAGGAAACGGCTCGAAGCTGGGAAAAGCAGGGGGCTCCGCCTGCGGACGGGCCGCACGAAGCCGAAATTTTATGGCTCCCGCTGGCCCCCCCGCCTCGGCGCCTTCGGCCACTGCCCCTTCGCGCAGCGCGCCCCGCGTGGCGCCGGCGTTCCCGAGGACGCACCCCGCGGGTGTACGCGCCAATCGCCCGCTCAGGCGCCAAAAAGTCCGGGCCCCGAAGGGGCCCCCAACTTGTCAACTACTTAACTACGATCGTGTTGCGCAAGGGAGAACCCCGAACATCCTGACATCGCCGCGGGCGCCGTACCGTACGGCCTGATCGCACCCCCACGAACGGCTACTATTCCTGAAATCCTGCGGAGCCGCGAGTTACGGCCCGTAACCGCCGGCCTGAACGCCGTCACACCCTCCTAAGATCGAGTCTCAGGAGTTCTGAACGGAATCCGAATTCAGCAAAATGCGCGAGAAATGCCGTGGGGCATATACGGCAGGGGAAAGAGTTTCTTGCCGAAGCAAACATTTCAAGTGTTCAGACTGAACGAAAATTTCAAGTGTTCAGACTGAACGAAAATTTAGTTCGAACACATTTCTGAACGGGTTTTTTGTTCAATTTTCGGTTCGGCCTACTTCCCACGCAATTTCTGTGCCGATTTTTGCGAGATGACTGACCTGAACGTGTTCAGACGGGGAGCATGGAAAAAAAACGGCTCGAAACTGTGGACAGCAGGGGGCTCCGCTTAAAAAACGGCCGTACGAAACCGAAATTTTTGGGCTCCCGCTGGCCCCCCGCCTCGGCGCCCTCGGCCACTGCCCCTTCGCACTGCGCACCCCGCGTGGCGCCGGCGTTCCCGAGGACGCACCCCGCGGGTGTACACGCCAATCGCCCGCTCAGGCGCCAAAAAGTCTGGGCCCCGAAGGGGCCCCCAACTTGTCAACTACTTAACTACGATCGTGTTGCGCAAAGGAGAACCCCGAACATCCTGACATCGCCGCGGGCGCCGTACCGTACGGCCTGATCGCACCCCCACGAACGGCTACTATTCCTGAAATCCTGCGGAGCCGCGAGTTACGGCCCGTAACCGCCGGCCTGAACGCCGTCACACCCTCCTAAGATCGAGTCTCAGGAGTTCTGAACGGAATCCGAATTCAGCAAAATGCGCGAGAAATGCCGTGGGGCATATACGGCAGGGGAAAGAGTTTCTTGCCGAAGCAAACATTTCAAGTGTTCAGACTGAACGAAAATTTCAAGTGTTCAGACTGAACGAAAATTTAGTTCGAACACATTTCTGAACGGGTTTTTTGTTCAATTTTCGGTTCGGCCTACTTCCCACGCAATTTCTGTGCCGATTTTTGCGAGATGACTGACCTGAACGTGTTCAGACGGGGAGCATGGAAAAAAAACGGCTCGAAACTGTGGACAGCAGGGGGCTCCGCTTAAAAAACGGCCGTACGAAACCGAAATTTTTGGGCTCCCGCTGGCCCCCCCGCCTCGGCGCCCTCGGCCACTGCCCCTTCGCACTGCGCACCCCGCGTGGCGCCGGCGTTCCCGAGGACGCACCCCGCGGGTGTACACGCCAATCGCCCGCTCAGGCGCCAAAAAGTCTGGGCCCCGAAGGGGCCCCCAACTTGTCAACTACTTAACTACGATCGTGTTGCGCAAAGGAGAACCCCGAACATCCTGACATCGCCGCGGGCGCCGTACCGTACGGCCTGATCGCACCCCACGAACGGCTACTATTCCTGAAATCCTGCGGAGCCGCGAGTTACGGCCCGTAACCGCCGGCCTGAACGCCGTCACACCCTCCTAAGATCGAGTCTCAGGAGTTCTGAACGGAATCCGAATTCAGCAAAATGCGCGAGAAATGCCGTGGGGCATATACGGCAGGGGAAAGAGTTTCTTGCCGAAGCAAACATTTCAAGTGTTCAGACTGAACGAAAATTTCAAGTGTTCAGACTGAACGAAAATTTAGTTCGAACACATTTCTGAACGGGTTTTTTGTTCAATTTTCGGTTCGGCCTACTTCCCACGCAATTTCTGTGCCGATTTTTGCGAGATGACTGACCTGAACGTGTTCAGACGGGGAGCATGGAAAAAAAACGGCTCGAAACTGTGGACAGCAGGGGGCTCCGCTTAAAAAACGGCCGTACGAAACCGAAATTTTTGGGCTCCCGCTGGCCCCCCCGCCTCGGCGCCCTCGGCCACTGCCCCTTCGCACTGCGCACCCCGCGTGGCGCCGGCGTTCCCGAGGACGCACCCCGCGGGTGTACACGCCAATCGCCCGCTCAGGCGCCAAAAAGTCTGGGCCCCGAAGGGGCCCCCAACTTGTTGCCCTTTATATTACAATTTTAGACAGCGATTTGTTTGCGCAAACCCTAAAAGCAAACTGTTGCCGCGTGCGAGTAGCGTTCCGCGGCGACCGCGATTGGGGGGTCGACCGTAGGGGTTCCCTTACATGCGTGCCGTTGGCTTGGTTGCGTCCACTGGTTGCGCGGCAAAGTTTGGCCCATTTGTGCCACCATTGCGGCCAAACTTTTGTCAGACAGCGTTTTGGCTGGCGTGCCTAAAGTTGTTTGCCCAAACTCTTGCCAAAAGTGTTGCGCAAACTCTTCCGTATTCGAGTAGCGTGGCCTATTGACCACAGAATTTCGGCATTGCGACCGATTCAAGCGGTATGTGTGCGACAAACGTGGTGGGGTTGTTGCCCGGTTATTGGCCGGGAACTAGCGTCAGTTTGACCACAGAATTGTTGCCCAGTCGCTGCGTGTTGGTTCGTCACTTTGCATGTCGACTGGGTATTTCTTATTCCGGGGCCCAATGGCCGGCGCCGCGCCAGACTCGCCCGCCTTTGGGCTTGCATGTTGCCCGGTTGCTGCCTGGTTTTTGCGTGTCGTGGCGACCGCAGTCGCTGCGTGCCAAAGGACAGCTCGGTAGCGTTGCTTTCAATGATTTCAACAGATTTTAACGGATGCAACGAAGGCACGAAGGGACGAAGACAACGATAGCATGCGGAATGCAGAGAAATCATGCGAACTCGTGAAAGAAGGTCGTTGAATGATGTTGTTTGTGCATTTTGAAAAGTCAGGTGTTGTGGGATTCAATCAACGGCAAGGAAGCGTTTATACTGGCCTTTGAGTCGAAAGTGTGCTGCTTTACGTCAAGATTTCCATAACTATCGGTTTGCGCCACCAGTCTCGCGGGATGCGCGTCCTGCATGGAAGGGGGAAAATTTTTATCAAGGAGACATCTAGCGCAGGCCAGAAATCGGGAGAATTCGGACCCTTTCTTATGCCCCCGGGCGAGGGACGATACCTTTCGTGGTGGGATCTACTTTGTGGTGGGATCATCTTTTGTGGTGGCTCGCGCCTTGACACCTCACAGGCATGCAACGTAGATAACATCATTAAAACTCCGGCGGCGCTGCAGGGCGGCATGGCAAGGGATCTGGCGCTATCTGACGGGAAAGAAGGCATAACCTCACGTTGATAACGTTGCTAAGAAGCGAAACATGTCGGCTGTCGGGGTTTTATCGAGTGGTTTTTGAGTGGTTTGTTGGAAGGTGTTTGCTGCAGGCTGCTCAGTTGTATGTAAATATTGAGGCAATTAAACGTTTCTTAGCACCGGCTTCACTGTGCTTGGAGGCTTCACTGTGCTTGGAGGCTCACCAGCTTGTGTATTTTTAGCAAACGGATGTGTTGGAAAGAAAGTGACATGGGTTGATCTGAGGGGCATACTGCACGGGTGAAACGCATGCAGGTAGGGAGTATCATTGGTAAGGCTGTATGTTATGTGTATACATATCTTGCGTATGCGTAGGTTGCATTATGCGTATGCGTATATTGAATTTGGCCTTGTGGCAAGCTTTGGTTTCTTACCAAAGGGTTGTGCTGGAAAGAAAGGTGACAGGGGTTGATCTCAGGGGCATACTGCATGGGCGAAACTGCACTAGGTACTCCTTACCTGTCCGGTCATTGGTAAGGCACGGTGCGTGCCAGGGGTTGACCTGAGGGGCGTACGGCATGGGTGAAGCTGCATGTACGTATGCCCAATACCTATCATCATTGGTAACGCACTGCGTGACAGGGGTTGATCTAAGGGGCATACTCCATGGGTGAAACTGCATGTAGGTAGAGGGCATCTTTGGTAAAGCAGTATATAATGCCAGGTATACATGGTTGTCTCCTTGATACATATATTTCAGGTTCTTCTTTTCGGGGTTTAATTTCCCTATGTTGCATGCCATTCTCACCCGCCTCTAATATTCTCAATGAATGCATATATTGCTTCCACTCCGGGCGACCAACTTTACTGTAAATTGTCCTACGGTATAACCGGTTGTGATAAATTAATGGATGAATAGATTAATGTCGCGCTCATGGTCCTCCCTGCCTTACCAATGAAATATAAATGCTTCCGTAACGCTCAATAAATGTCACAACTAAACCTAACGCACAAGCAATGATATACGCATACGTAATTTACACGTACCTCCGTCTGAACATCGCACAGTGAACAAAGTGCAAGACGTGTTCGCTGTGTTACCCCAACGGTTACAAATGCTTACGGCCTCAGTCGCACATCTCCGTAGCGCAATGGGAAGGGCAAATGTCTCCAGAATCTCCGATTGGCCGGGAACTAGCGTACGATTTTCACAGATTTTCACTCCAGTTGGTCGCCCGGACTGGAATATTTGCTCGCGTTCAGTGGGCCCTAAATGTGCACACGTTCCGTAGACGGTTGTAGTAGAGTAGGTGACGTGTCCGGCCGGAGACCGGCCACAAACGCCGGACAGGCACAATATTGGTTACTACCGGGGGCCCGGGGGCGAAGCCCCCGTTCTTGTACAAAACTTTACAAATGTACACACTATACAGACGTATTGGTACAGATTGTTACACGGTACGGTGACGTTCAGAAAGATTAGAAGTAAGCGTGGGATACAACTGAACTGAACTGAACTGAAGCGTCGTTCAGGTACATATTGCGAGGTGGGAAGCCCTTGGGCGGCGTGGGAAACAACAACAACAACAACAACAACAACAACAACAACAACAACAACAACAACAACAACAACAACAACAACAACAACAACAACAACAACAACATATTGCGACGTTCAGGTATTCCTCCGAAAGTCTCCGTGCTTCAATTGCCGATGTTTAACTGTTGTTGTTGTTGTTGTTGTTGTGCCACGCCGCACATGGGCAGCAGAGAATCTATAGTGGCCGAGGGCCGGATATATGTTTAACTGTACTGTACGACATTGAAGCTAGCTGGCGAAATGAATCTGGGAACTGTATCTATCAACCGTATATTTGTATTGCAAGTTGAAGTTTCTACTAGTGTGTACGGAACGGAGTAAAGGACTGCATGGTTGCAGTACGCGAGCGAGATTTCAGATTGCTGGCGCTGTCGGACACGGGAGTGACGGGACCTGGTCACCTGACCGACTCGCGTGTACCGGTATACGTGTATCGAGGCTCTCGCGCCAGATTATCCCATCCGTGGCAATCTCAGTAACGTGTGTCTTGAGTACGCGACTGTGGAGCACGAAACGCCACTGCATTACGCACCGGATCAGGCGTAGCCTACAATCTTGTATCATGGCGTCCCTTATGATCGGTGCCGTCGGAGGTAATGTTCTACTTTCCTGCTGCGCTTCAAACTGGCGACGCATAGGTTGCTAGACAGGATTTTGCGGGAGGGGGGGAGGGGGGGGAGGGGGGGGGGGGGGGAATGCCCAAATATTATACCTATAGAGGCGTATCTCTAAATCAGTTAACTTCGTCGTTCACTCTGGTACGCCTATCATTCGCGTGCTTTAATTGAACCGTCCGCTTAAAATATGACGTTTAATCATTTTTCTGGGTTTTCCCCGCGCAGCAATTCCGCTGCAGGCTTGCAATCACGTTCAGACGCGAAGGCTACATGCAATCAAGACGGCAGCCCCCCTCGGTCTCAAGCCAGCTTTCCCCCAGAAGCTTATGGCCGGCTTCACTAGGCTCCCCGCCCCGTCCCCTGTGTCAGGCGCGCGCCCCACTGTAATGAGGGTGAGCCACATTGGATGCAGCGCCCCACCATTTCGACCATGCCATCGTCTTGACGGCTGCTGCTTCTTCTTCCCACACTTCTGCCTGGCATCATACCTCCACGTGTGTGATGCATGAAAGCAGCCTTATCGAGCTAGCGCATCGATGTGCTGTTCTCGAGCGTTAAGACGGGTTTGTACAGGGTTTCGTATTGTGACAAAACTGCCAACCATATTCAATGCAGTCACCTTCCAGAACTCACGGAGTGCACACAGTGAAGAAAGCTAGCGGATGTCTAACGTCCCCATGTCATGCGTCTTCATGTGCATGTGTGTCCCATGCCCAGGCCGGCAAGGGCAAGGCCAACTATGAGACCGTCATCCCTGGGCCAGACCTGCGCATCCCTGTGGTCCTCATTGGTAAAAGATGCACCCATGAACATTTTGCCCAACTGGGCCCCTTCCAGTGCCCAACTCTGTTCCTTCCCATGTGCACCCTATCGGCATCGCGGCCATTGGCACGATCGGCAGTGGTTTCCGTGAGGCTTGCACCCTGGCCCGCCCCTCCTTGCGCCCACATGTGCCAGCTGATCTCCCTTGCGCTGCCAATGATTTCCCCCCGTGCTGTCCGAGCCTGCCGGCGTCATTTGGTTTTCTAATGTCGTATAGTGTAGCTCGCTTGGGCTCCACCCGTCACAGCCACACTGTCTAAGAGTCTGCAGTGCAGTTCACGCGGGGTCCAGGAATTCGCGGTGGTCCTTTGTTCATCATATCTCAAGCCCATTCGACGGTGGTATTTATAATTAGCCCACACGAACGCGGCATCGGCACGCAGCTCACTACACAGTGGCGTTTATTGTTGCCCCACATTGCTCTTTCCGAGTTGATTTGCCACCCACGCACCTGTATGCTGGCATCCCGCTGTGCTGCTTCAGGTCACGGGGGGATGCTTGACAGATTTGGCACCCACAGGTGTATGCCCCACCATCCGCCCGGCCATTATCCACGCAGCGCTCCCATACGGCATCATCACACGGCTGTGTTGTGCATCCCCTTCTTTGCCGCTAGACCCGGCCCGCAACCCTGCGCGGTGCTGTAGAACAAATGCGCTTGCCTTGCCATGCCATAGCAGCAGTGTGGGGTTGGGATCGCTCCCATCGGTGGACTGACACGGGGCGCCTTGGCACGGCAATGGGCATGTGCGCGTGCAGGCATTGCCGCGGCGTTGGCTTCCAACGACAACATCCTGGGGGCGCTGCCCGTCGGCCTGCTGGGGGGGTTCCTGGCCTTCCAGGTGCGTTGCGCCACGTTTCGCCACATCATGAGCGCAAAGGAGGCTTGTTGCCGGCACACAGGGTGATGCGTGAGGGGTGGCTGGGTGGCTGGGGGGGGGGGGGGTGGGTGTGGGTGGGTGGGTGGGTGGGTGGGTGGGGGGGGGGGAATGCGCGTGTGCGTGGGAGTACATGGCCTCCGCTGGGTGCATGGGAGACGGAACCCCCCTGGTGAATCCTCCACCCACGCGGGCACTCAGCCGAGACTAGGGCTGCCTGTCGCTGGACAGACAAATGGCAGTGGCAGGATGGACAACAAAGCGTGTCTGAGCACTGGCAGGGTCGGTGATAGGAGTGCCCCCGGTGATGGCCTGGCAGCCATCGAGCTGTGCATGGCGGATGGCGAGTGGATGGGGGCGGATGGCAGGGGGAGACAAGACCCCGAAGGGTAGCGCCGCGCGTCCAGTGGGGGATACGACGGCATGACCGTCTGACCAAAGCAATACCCACCCATGCCCACACGCCTCCACACTGCTGTGTGCGACTTTCCACCGTGCCCTTGGCCTGTCATGGCAAACTCAGGCTGGACGTGTCAAGTTTGTGTTCGACAAAGAAGCCCTGGTGAGTGGATCTGGCTCTCTAGTCCTGTCCTCGACTCTCAGCCTCTACTCTTGCCGTGGGTGACCCTGGCCACTGACTTCTTGCCCGTGGTGCCACACCCTGTACCACACAGAGCTACCTGGGTGCAAGGGTGCTCGGTGGGACCTGCGCCCTTCGGGAGAGCGCATGTTGGGCAGGGTCATGTGCTTGAATGTTCTTGAACACATCTGCCTGTGTGTGCGTGGGGGGGGGGGGCCTCTGCACTTCCTGCCACAGGACTCTGCGCATTCTACCGAGTTCCCCGGGGGATCTTTTTGCATTCTATTATTATTATTATTATTATTATTATTATTATTATTATTTATTTTATTTTTTTTACTATTATTTTTATTATTATTATTATTATTATTATTATTATTGTTGTTGTTGTTGTTGTTGTTATGTACGCGACACTATGCTCCGTCAAGTCAGGTGTTTATTGCAGCGCGACCCACATCTCTTCGGTGCTTTTCCTTGGCACGAGCTCTATCAACAGGTCGTGTCCCGGCTGGATCGTGTCGTCTCTATGCGCATCTAAACCACTGGTGCCTGCTCACCTTTGGCAATGTTCCACATCATGTGCGCCAATTTTTGTCCAGCCACCGCCACGTGGCGTCTTTTCCGGCAGTACTGTCTGCACCGTGGGCTGTTAGCTCCTGCCGATCGTTGCAGTTTGCACCGTGCTGCGATATCTTGTATTTGTCGTTGCACTGTGTGCAGATTTTCTTGGACATTTGGAAGCATGGCCTGGCAGACGTAATGACTGACATGGCCATGTTAATAGTAGCTCCATTGACTATGAGTCCTCGTGCTAAATGGCGGGAGAGCGATCACAGCAGTGGTGCTTGCAACTGGACACTCCTGGCCACTAGGAACACCTGCACTGAACGCCCGAGGTTGTTTTGAGCTAAACCGACTAGGTCTCGATGAACGTTAACCGGCCATAATTTTCATGTCCAAGGCTGCACATATCCACCTCCATTCATTTCCATCGTCCTGAACGACTCGACAAACGCAGATTAGATAACCGCAGGCTCGAGCTACCATGTTCAGGATTCTTCCAGATTTCAGGCCTGCACTGGAACTTTCTTTGATAGAATAATAATAGCTATTATTAGTACGCAGACTGCAGAGAATATTACTGTTGTTTTTATCATTATCATCACTATTATTATTTATTATTATTATTATTATGGTTCATGTTCAGTCTCATGTTCATGCTTGTTCTATTCCATAAGCACCTTCTTGTTTCAATATTCGGGCCAATCTGCGGATTTCTGTCCCTCACGCCTGTCCTGCACCCGTTTGCCTGTCCGCCTGCGCCCCGCTTATTTACCACCACTTGCAGGAGGTGGTCATCGGGGAGGAGAAGCTCGAATCCGAGAACGCGTTTGTGGGGGGCAGGAACCGTTGGAAGTAAGCGCGGTCACTATAGGACACTGTAGGAGACCATAGGACTCGGTGGCTGTATCCTATGTCATCACCGGTGAGCTTGGATCGACGGTAAAATGTTCCATTCAGTCAATTCTTGGATCTCACATGCCATGTTTCATGTTCTTACTCATGGGCACTCTCTCTGTCGCCAGTCTCTTCGTGTCCCTGACCGTGTCCTCGTGCACCAACCTGTGTGGCCCTTGACGCCCACACACCATGGGACGTTTGTCGCCCGCAGGTACAGCACGTTCACCAACTGGGAGTTCTGGTGGCCTGCCTTCCCCGTGCTGGTCTATTTTAAGGAGACGCAGACGAAGCCCGAGGGACAGATCCATTTCTTCCCCATCATCATGGTCCGTACGTTTGTTGGGGCCGATCCCCTTCTTCCCCATCATCATGGTCCGCACGTTTGTTGGGGCCGATCCCCTTCTTCCCCATCATCATGGTCCGCACGTTTGTTGGGGCCGATCCCCTTCTTCCCCATCATCATGGTCCATACTCCCGGCCAGTTAGGCTCTAGACACACACAGGCTCTAGACACTCCCGGCCAGTTAGGCTCGAAACACACGCCCTGATCAAGCATGCTGTTTCCGGCCCCACCGTCTAGGTCATCTAGTCGCTCTACACTTAAGCCAGACGTAATTTCAATGCACAAGGATACACATTTCCATCACCATTCATATTCATCATCCTGAACGACTCGAACACGCGGACAAGATAACGGCAGGCTCGAGCTACCATGGTCCGGATTCTCCCGATTTCTGGCCTGCGCTGGTTGTCTCCTTGATCATGGTCCATACGTTTGTTGCGGCTAAACATGATCGATGATGTGGAGTACATGTTGTTGCTGATGCTAGGTAGCTCAGTCGAGTAACACTTGATGCCCACGTGTTGTAAGTAATCGTTTGGTGTCATGTGCGCATGGCATGCACTTGCTGGTGCACAGCCACTCGATGCTGTGGGGCTGGCACCCTCGATTTGCTGGGCACCTTTCCTGCCCTGCCGCATCTACCACGCCGTTGTCCTTGCTGGCCTGACGCTCTTGCTTGCCGGCTGTCTTAGACCTTCTCTTTTAATGGCTATGTCCTGATTATGATCTGTTCGCCATCTCCAAATGTAATGCCATCTCTGCTGTAGTGCCATCTCTGTGTTTCATACACTTTTGTGGTCACTTTGAAAAATGCCAAGGGGGATGTTTGAGTTTATAATATCTCTCCGCCACAGACAAGCGTAGGATTAGGTAATCTTGTTGTTTTTGCTGGAGTGTGTCAGCACCATAATTTGAATGGCTATCTCGTTGATATCACTTTGCAAAGTGGCATGTGTAAATGGGTCCATGCCTTCAACTTCTACCATTTGCCTGACCGTGATGCAAGGTAGTGCACAGTGGGCTCTTGCTAATTTTGAGTGTGATTGTTGCTCGTGTCTGCTTCGATTGTCTCGTTATAACAGGATGGGAAGAAGCTGTACGAAACCATGGTAGAACGGTGTGGTCCATCTATGAACAGCGGTCCAAAGTAACTTACTAGGTATATACAGAGACAAAAAACATGGCCATTGATGCAGCATTCAATAATGATGTCTTGTAGCCATTTGAAGACTTGAGGACAATGCCTACTGGGGCTTGCAGGCTAACTGCTGTCCCATGCTTCAGTCACGGATCCATTGGAGGGCTAATTTTTCACAAATATTCCGAAGAAAGTGATTGCAGTTGAACTGGTGCCATATTGCCAGGTGCCATTTTGCTGCATTTCAAGCTAGATGTTTGTTTTAATCATGGATAGTTGGCTCGTTGGTTCATTGATCGATGTACATCTGCTCTGGACAATATTGCTCGAGCTGGATGAACTTGAGGGATCGACTTGGCTTGAGGGACGTACTATCGACCAGTGCTCCCCGCCCGCATGCATATGCATGACAGTGTGCAGTTCTTGGACATTTGGAATCATGGCATGGCTAACGTGATGACTGACTAGCTACCTTTTCAGTGGTTTTCCATTTGCGGGTATTTCCTCGTAAATGGTGGGAGAGCGATCGCAGCAATGGTGCTCACCACTAGACACTCCCGGCCAGCTAGGCTCGAAACACACGCCCTGATCAAGCATGCTGTTTCCGGCCCCACCGTCTAGGTCATCTAGTCGCTCTACACGTAAGCCAGCCATAATTTCAATGCACACGGATACACATTTCCATCACCATTCATCTTCATCATCCTGAACGACTCGAACACGCGGACAAGATAACGGCAGGCTCGAGCTACCATGGTCCGGATTCTCCCATCGATTTCTGGCCTGCGCTGGTTGTCTCCTTGATATGCATGACTAACGTGAGGAGAAACGGGCTGCCGTATATGCAAAAGATAGCCACGATGCTCCGGCCCGCGGTCTTCGCATCTTTCCTAGATCAGACAACTACCCTAGTCCTTCCAGAACGATGGATCGATCACCATATGCGTCCATGGGAATAGTTGTCTCACATTAGGCAATTAGTATATCAAAGAGACAACCAGTATATGCATGCAACCCGTACTACGTGCAGACACCTCCCGGCCTGAAGGGCGCCGCTTGCAATATACCCGGTTGTCTCCCGGCGCCCACGGGCCACGGCCCTCGTGAAGCTCCCAAGTAGTTGCACAGGACCCTTTATATATTAAAAATATAATTACTTACAGCAGAGTGAAATCACTCAAACCAAAGCAAACGCCCAGCTATAAACCTATATACAGAGCCATGTCAAAGCTCTATACTACGATAAGACCAATGGAAACGCCTAACGGAGGAACCTAATAGCCCTGCTGCACCGCAAAATCAGCCCGCGTACGGCGGAGCATGATGTCAGCCATGGCCCGAGTCAGCGCCACCGACAAGCGCTGACGCCAATATGACGTCCAGGTCCGCGCCGACCATGGGGCCCGCTGGCCCTCCAGGTCCAGCCGGTCCTCCCGGAGCCGGCAACACTCCTTGAAGAAGGCGGAGGTCAGGGGCCCCATGGCCCCAAACTCCTCCAGGACAAAGGGCACCACACGATGGTGCCCGACGTCGCCGTAGGCCAGGAGCTTGGCCCGCTCCGCCCGGTCCGCCGTGTAACCTGCCGTGAGGGAGGCCCCAGCCACGTGGCTAAGAGCCAAGGGCCGCGCCACCGAAACGTCAATAAGCAGATGCCGGCCACCCCCCTCAAAGTCCAGCACCACGATGTCAGGCCGGTGGTTGGGGGAATAGAAGGCAGCGCCATCCGCATCCTCGGACCGGATGTTCGCGTGGGGGAAAACCGACCGAATCATGGCGAGCACCACCGTCAGGAGGACAGTGTGCAAATACAAATACCAATTCTGATTCTGTTGGCCCCCCATGCAGGCAAGGTAGTGAGTCCCCGTGGGATCCAGCGGCTGCCCACAGCTACCACAAGGCCGCCCGGCCGGAACAAGAGGCTGCGGGGCAAATAGCTGGTGCCGGAGCGCCACCGAGTAGTGGCTGGGAGCCAAGGCGAATGGGGGGGCCATGGGAAGAGCACGAAGGTACGCCGAGCCCACACTCCGCAAGGAAAGCGAGAACAGCCACGCACGTCCCTGGGCGTTGAGGTCCGCGAAAAGAGCAATCCAATCAGCCGTGTGCAGAATACCCGCGTAGGTTTTCTGGTGTTTATCGATGACGCGAGCAGGGAATGCGGCGGGAGATTGAACGGAGGCGACCGAGGGAGTGCCGCGAGGGAGGTGGCGCTGTACCGCCTGAGCGGCACGGACGGGAGAACAGGCCTGCTGGATCTCAGCATAGGCCTCCTGGATGGCGGTGACGAAGGGCAAAGGGCTGCTGGGGTCCAGGAGGTCAGGCGCTGCCGTTGCCAAAAGGGGCAGAAGCCGGCAGCTTTCCGCCCACGACTGAGCGACGGAGCCCAAAAAGGCTGCTGGGGCCAGCCGGGCGGCACGAGTCAGACCGCAGCCACCCATCCGTGCAGGCAGGGAGGCAATGCGAATAGCATGTGGCGGGAGGTCGGGGCCCGGGACCAGCTGCGCCAAGGCCGACTGGATGCGCTCGTCGTGGCCCTCGGCGGCCAGCCGGACCTGAGACGGAAGAGCGCCCCGGAGCCAGTGAACGACGCGAGGGTGAGCGCAAAACCACAGAAGCAGACCCTTGGTCTGCGAATCATGAAGGCGCGCAATCAAGGGCAGTACCTCAGTGCGTGCCTCGAGGGCGGCCCGCAGAGCATCGATGACAAACGCGGGGTCGCCAACCGGAACGCCGAGGACATCCAACCCATGGAGGCGCTCGTCCCGGCCCAAGAGCTGGGGCGGAAAGCCGGAGCAATCACCTTGGGGCGAGTACACCGCGCACTTGGCAAGGGTCAACTGGAGGTTGATGTCGGCCACCGCGGTCTGCAGTGCCAGCAGAGCCGCGGTGGTGTCCGGCACAGGGCCCAGAAGGTAGATATCATCCAAGTAGGCCTGAATAGCGACCGCCGGGTGGGCAGCATGGACCGCTTGGAGGCAACCCTGGAGGGGGGCGGCAAAGTACAGGGGTCCCAGGGGGTCCCCTTGCTGGGTGCCCGACCGCGACAGCAGGCCGCCGCGAGTGCCGTCCTCCATGATGTGAACCAGTTGGCCGGGCTGGCCGTAGCACACGGCTGTCCAAGCGTACAAGTCCTCGAAGGACTCCATGACGGCCGCAAACATGCTGGCGCGGGACAGACTGTTGAACGCGTTGTGGCAGTCGACCTTGACGACAGCGTGGGTGGGGTGGGCCTCGAGGTAGGCCTGCACCGAATGGATGAGGATATCCGCCCCGCCTGGAGTCGTCACCCCCAGCTGGGCCGCCACCGAGGTCTCACCCGCTGCGAGGGGCGGGCAGAAAAAGGCACGGAGCCCTTTATATATACCGCCTCCGTTCAATCTCCCGCCGCATTCCCTGCTCGCGTCATCGATAAACACCAGAAAACCTACGCGGGTATTCTGCACACGGCTGATTGGATTGCTCTTTTCGCGGACCTCAACGCCCAGGGACGTGCGTGGCTGTTCTCGCTTTCCTTGCGGAGTGTGGGCTCGGCGTACCTTCGTGCTCTTCCCATGGCCCCCCATTCGCCTTGGCTCCCAGCCACTACTCGGTGGCGCTCCGGCACCAGCTATTTGCCCCGCAGCCTCTTGTTCCGGCCGGGCGGCCTTGTGGTAGCTGTGGGCAGCCGCTGGATCCCACGGGGACTCACTACCTTGCCTGCATGGGGGGCCAACAGAATCAGAATTGGTATTTGTATTTGCACACTGTCCTCCTGACGGTGGTGCTCGCCATGATTCGGTCGGTTTTCCCCCACGCGAACATCCGGTCCGAGGATGCGGATGGCGCTGCCTTCTATTCCCCCAACCACCGGCCTGACATCGTGGTGCTGGACTTTGAGGGGGGTGGCCGGCATCTGCTTATTGACGTTTCCCTAAGCTCGTCTGGATTTGTACTAGAACACGCAATTTGTAGTTCATTTTGAAAAGTTGTATTTTATTGAATTTAAAGTTTCCACTTAAGTCTCTGAGGAAGGGGAAGTTCATAGGACCCGTGACACCGTGACATCGTGACACCGTGACACCGTGACACCTCAAAATGCATATAAACACACATCTTTGCAGGTATGCAGTGATTATTAATGGGGATGATGTATTCAATGGGTCATTGCAAGTTTTACCTATGCTTCTGACACCGTGACACCGTGACACCGTGACACCGTGACACCGTGACACCGTGACACCGTGACACCGTGACACCGCAAATACCACGTATACACCTTCATAATAATCCTAGTAGAGACATTCATTTCTCCATACATCTCGGTCATCTCACCATATATCGTCTCATGTTGATGTATTCTTGTTGTGCGTGTAGGTACCTTGCCGGGTCATGACAAGTTCAGCCATTCCTCGTTTATGCGGTCCAACGTCGCTTCAATAGGGCATGTGATTAATATCTGGTAACAACTTATATATGTTGGCACGCCATGCGTCCAGGAATAGCTGTCTCACTTAATATGCATGCAAGCAACCATCAAAATCACTTTGTCATGAAATCACTTGCCGGGATTTCAGTTTCTCGCTGGCCGGCCTGAAAAAGCTGGTTCTTTATAAACTCTTTCCGATCCGCAGGCTTCTTAGACCACATGTCGGTCCTCATCGTCCTGAGCTCCTCGAAATGCACGCTTCTCAAACAATGGCGGCCACAACCACAGTCCCAGTCCCTGCAAAGTGCCGCAGCCAAGGACGAATCCTGGGTGCATTTCGCCAACACGGCGGCTGCAGATAACCGGACCCCGCGCCTCGCCATCATATTGAACACGACGACGCCCAGGAGTAATAGCAAGAAGAACATTCCCAAAACCTGCCAACCCAGCGCCCCCGCACTGGGCTCCATGAAAACGCCGGGTCTCGCCATGGCTATGTCAACTGGGCAATGTTGCAAACATCATTTGTCCCCCCCCCTCCCCATCTATTTCTACGTTGGCAGATGGCAAACGTAGATCCCCACGCCATGTGTGGGGGGGAATAAAACATGGCAGACCGGGATGTCACGCCAGCCCGGTCTGCCCGAGTTGTTTAGCCCATGTTACCTCATTTGGCAGCGATCACCATCGCTGCCGCTCTCGTGAATTCGGGGTGAAAGCGCACGGTGTCACGGTGTCTCAACATGTTTGTAGTTGGTTTGTAGTTGGTGTCTCGGTGTCTCAGAAACTCGTGGTCCGCATTGAGTGGGTGTCACGGTGTCACGACATCTGATTGGCCCGGTTCAGATTCGTTTTTTTTTTAATTTTTTTTTAATTCGTTTTTTTTTTTTTTTAATTTGGGGCGAATCTGAACCGGGCCAATCAGATGTCGTGACACCGTGACACCCACTCAATGCGGACCACGAGTTTCTGAGACACCGAGACACCAACTACAAACATGTTGAGACATGGGTGTCACAACCGATGTCACAAGGTGTGCAGCAGGTATTTCCTTTCAATCCCCGAGGAAATTATCAACCATTCATCGGCCATTCTGGTCAGGATAGCTAAGAATGGCTAGCGAATAAAAAGGCAGTATCGAGGCTGGAAATTTTAGTGTATGCTCCTAGGGTCATATATTACTTGCCGTTATTTTTTTTCGCCACAAATTCTGCGGAGTCCTTCCATTTTGGCGTCATTCACAGGTGGGTGCCTGTTTTGTCGCCGATTTTCTCTCGACCCCACCTACCTGCAGCAAAAAATTTTCCCGATGAAAGTCGCCCTAACATCTGGTTTTTGACACTAACCGACGCATTTTTTAGTTTTTAAGGCCTTGACCGAAGCACTTTTTTCATTACCGGCTCAGTTTGCTTTAACCGAGCTGGCGCGATTTTTAATCCAATTTCTAGGCTGGGCCAGGCGTCGCAGACCCGTAATCCGTTTTTAAGTGCTTTTGTGCCCGATATCGTGTCTTTTGCAGGCGTTCTTGGCATCAAAGACGCCGTGGCGTCAGGGGCTAAAACGGACCTCCGCACGTTCGTTAACTGCGGCGAGCATGTCAATGCCGCCAGCAATTTTTGCTGCCGCGTCTGTGAAACGATTGCGATGCAAGACCGTTGTCGACGTGACGGAGTGGTATGTGCACATTCAGGTGCGAATTTCTTCGCTGTTGAAACCCCGGCCGGTAGCAGACAAGTATTTCACCGTATCCCCTTTCCCCGAGTCTCTCTTTTCCGTCATGTTTTCATCTTACGGAAAGCGCGTATAAAGCATCAGTGAGCGACAGTATGATGGCGAGCCGTTTGCTCGCATCAGGGCTGTGCGGCTTATTCTAGAGAGAAGCGACATCAAGCAGATTTTGCAGCCGGATGTGAGGGAGGGGCCCTGCTGGGGTGGGAATAAACTGCTGTGAGTGACCGATCCACTCCCTTCCTCCCTCCCTCCCTCCCTCCCTCCCTCCCTCCCTCCCTCCCTCCCTCCCTCCCTCCCTCCCTCCCTCCCTCCCTCCCTCCCTCCCTCCCTCCCTCCCTCCCTCCCTCCCTCCCTCCCTCCCTCCCTCCCTCCCTCCCTCCCTCCCTCCCTCCCTCCCTCCCTCCTCCCTCCCTCCCTCCTCCCTCCCTCCTCCCTCCCTCCCTCCCTCCCTCCCTCCCTCCCTCCCTCCCTCCCTCCCTCCCTCCCTCCCTCCCTCCCCCTCCCTCCCTCCCTCCTCCCTCCCTCCCTCCCTCCCTCCCTCCCTCCCTCCCTCCCTCCCTCCCTCCCTCCCTTCCTCCCTCGTGAACTCACTCGTGGACTCACTCACTCGTGGACTCACTCCCTCACTCACTCACCCACCCACCCACCCACCCACCCACCCACCCACCCACCCACCCACCCACCCACCCACCCACCCACCCACCCACCCACCCACCCACCCACCCACCCACCCACCCACCCACCCACCCACCCACACCCACCCACCCACCCACCCACCCACCCTCCCTCCCCCCCCCCCACCCACCCACCCACCCACCCACCCACCCACCCACCCACCCACCCACCCACCCACCCACCCACCCACCCACCCACCCACCCACCCACCCACCCACCCACCCACCCACCACCCACCCACCACTCACTCACTCACTCACTCACTCACTCACGCACGCACGCACGCACGCACGCACGCACGCACGCACTCACGCACTCACGCACTCACGCACTCACGCACTCACGCACTCACGCACTCACTCACTCACTCACTCACTCACTCACTCACTCACTCACTCACTCACTCACTCACTCACTCACTCACTCACTCACTCACTCACTCACTCACTCACTCACTCACTCACTCACTCACTCACTCACTCACTCACTCACTCACTCACTCACTCACTCACTCACTCACTCACTCACTCACTCACTCACTCACTCACTCACTCACTTAGTAACTTGCACATGCACCACATGCGCAAGGAGGACACCAAGAGCTTCACCAACCACCGTCGAAAGCTTGGCTGTGATGCCAAGGGCAAGGGTGTGGGGGTGTCCATGTTGACACAGTGCATGAAGGCTGACAAGGTCAGGCAGAGATTGTGCAGGGAGGTGCCACTACCTCCTAGCTAGCGATACCGAGATGAGGGTGCGCAAACGCATCAGCGCCATGCCGCGTGTTGAGTAATTTGCAACTACATTACTTGGCATGCTGTGGGTGCACGTGTAAAATGACCTTTCTAGCCATGCATGCGACAGCTGCCAATATTATGTTCAGCAAGCTCCTCCGTATAATAGAAATTGCGTGAGCATCCACATGGCCACATGTGCATATTGTCAGCTGTGTCTATATCAATGAACTTTTATGTATGTCTCCTGGACGGGTTGTCTTACATCACTCGTGAATGGTTTCCATGTTTTAGTGAGTCATCTTATTTGAGTTGACCAGATTGTCTCCTTGATATTCCACACTGGCAGTTTCGCATCCATGGGTAAGAATTTGTAATGGAAACTGGCAGGTATGGCATTGATAACTCTACCAAATAGAACATGATGGGCCTGAATTTTTGTGGAATGTCTAAAATCATGATGGCTAAGATGCATGCAAGTTTCCAGCCTCAACAGAGCACATCTTGTACGGAAACTGCACTGAAATGTGATGAAAAATACGAAAAACGTGCATTTTTGGTAACATTTGTGAGCAAACTGACATCAAATACCCTCTGATGGTTCTGAATTTTTGTGGAATGTCTAAAATAATGATGGCAAAGATGCATGCAAGTTTCCAGCCTGAACTGAGCACATCTTGTATGGAAACTGCCATGGAATGTGATGAAAAATACGAAAAACGTGCATTTTTGGTAACATTTGTGAGCAAACTGACATCAAATACCCTATGATGGACCTGAATTTTTGTGGGATGTCTAGAATAATGATGTTTAAGATGCCTACAAGTTTCCAGCCTCAACCGAGCACAGCTTGTATGGAAACTGCAATGAAATGTGATGAAAAATACAAAAAACGCACATTTTTGCTAGCATTTGGTGGCATTTTGTTACCAAATGCGGTTGGATGACCATCAGATCTTGTGTACAGTCATTAGTCATGAGTATCAACTTACTTGCAAACAGCCAGGTCAAGAACTCTTTATTTGCATATTAGAATGTATTTTTGATCAGGCACTCCGCAAAGGTGAAAACCATTTGCGTTCAGTACCGGGCCGCGGAAAACGCGGAAAAACGCGATCTGCAAATGAATCCGACCGGAATCGAACTGGGGACCTCTCGAATAGAATGTATTTGTTTATATTAAAATCTGGAAAACTGCTAAAAATAGAAATGCCAAAAATAGGTCAGCTGAGGTCCGGTAAGTCCGGAAAGTTGCAATCCTTCTACTGGTGTCCTGAACATGCTACCTACCAAGATCTAGCATGTTTCGACAATATTTGCATCGTACAGGAGTTATAAGGCTGTTTTTTGGCACTTTCAGACCGTTGTGTGCGGAGCATGACGATGGAACGGGCGTAGCACGGCCAACGGGGGAGGAGACTGAGAGCGCAGTTGATGCGGGGACACCCGTAGGTGATGAAGGGCGGGGGAATAAGAAATCGCACGTGTACGTCAAGGTTAAGGCCCTGACCGAGAGGGTCAATGCTTTGGAGAACCAACGAAGAATGCCATCCACCCCAGCAAGTGCTGCACCCAGCTCCAGCACTGGCGTTGGCACGGAGCTTCGCCGGCCCGCTCCGCCTGCCGCGTTGGGGCAACGCGAAAGCTTCAGCGCGGCCCATGGCCAAGTGACAGGACTGCAACCAGCACACCGTCAACAAGAGCCACGCGCGCGCGCAGTCGCAATGGATGGGCCGAGGCAGCTGGATCGGGAGGGGGAACCGTACGGCGAGCACGGTGTGTACGCGCCGTACGACCAAGGAATGCATGCCCAGCCTACTGCCGCTGGCAGGCAAGCGGCCAATGCTTATGTATACCATGCCGGCATGTACGATCCACAGCCTGGCGAAGGGTCGGCAGCTGATCCACATCAGCCTTGAGGTCGCGGCACATTGCAACAAACCACCTACGTTGAGAACCCTGAGCCCGTGCAGCATTACAATGACGGCACTTACCGTTATGCCGCAGCCCCCCCTCTAAGGAGATCTCCAAGGAAGACAAAGCCGAGGCCCCAAATCCCCAAGGCCGCCGGGGAGCAAGACTGGCAACATCATGATGAGGGAGGAGGTTATGCAGCCAGGGATTCTCATTTCATGGGTCATAGCAATTTTGATGAGCAAGGGACGTGGGCCTACAACGCCCACGTCCGGGCGGCCCCACAACCTGGCACATGCCCAGGCTCCACCGCGGAAAAGGCCACCCTACTCGCAAGATGTAGACGAGTCGGGGCAACACGATTATTATGGTTCATATTAGATTGGGCATGTATGGTTTTGATACGGCATTTGCTTGGCACCAGATTCTGCATTAAAGAAAGCTGTATGCAAATCATTGTCAGGTAAGTTTAAGCTAATATACATTATTTTATCTTGCATTTGATATTAAAGAGGCAGAGAGACACAGTTGGCAGATGCAAGTTTGCTAGGCCATGTAATAGGGATTATTGGTCATCCATCATATTCATAAATTTTCTTTTATTTATACATGGTTGCATAATACATTAATGTTGCGTTAATACTTTGTGGCACTAAACAACAAAATCATGAAATGCTAGTGCTATCGTGTCATATTGTCACTATCATGCTGTCACGGTGTCACAATGTCACGATGTCACGGTGTCACAATGTCACCTCATGTTAATCAGTGCTTCTGGGCAATGTAATATCATTGTTGCAACCCCATGGGCGCCACATTACCTTGTGACACCATACAAAATCGTAAAATACTAGCGTTATGGTGCCATCGTGTCACGGTGTCACGGTGTCACGGTGTCACGGTGTCACGGTGTCACAATGTCACCTCATGTTAATCAGTGCTTCTGGGCAATGTAATATCATTGTTGCAACCCCATGGGCGCCACATTACCTTGTGACACCATACAAAATCGTAAAATACTAGCGTTATGGTGCCATCGTGTCACGGTGTCACGGTGTCACGGTGTCACGGTGTCACAATGTCACCTCATGTTAATCAGTGCTTCTGGGCAATGTAATATCATTGTTGCAACCCCATGGGCGCCACATTACCTTGTGACACCATACAAAATCGTAAAATACTAGCGTTATGTACGTGCCATCGTGTCACGGTGTCACGGTGTCACGGTGTCACGGTGTCACGGTGTCACAATGTCACCTCATGTTAATCAGTGCTTCTGGGCAATGTAATATCATTGTTGCAACCCCATGGGCGCCACATTACCTTGTGACACCATACAAAATCGTAAAATACTAGCGTTATGGTGCCATCGTGTCACGGTGTCACAATGTCACCTCATGTTAATCAGTGCTTCTGGGCAATGTAATATCATTGTTGCAACCCCATGGGCGCCACATTACCTTGTGACACCATACAAAATCGTAAAATACTAGCGTTATGGTGTCACGGTGTCACGGTGTCACGGTGTCACGGTGTCACGGTGTCACGGTGTCACAACATGTTGGGACAATAACCTACATGCTTTGGACTTACGAGAGGCCCTAAATAACAAAGTTTGAAAAATCTCAATTTGTAGTAGTGTTCTAGTACAAATCCAGACGAGCTTAGGGTTTCGGTGGCGCGGCCCTTGGCTCTTAGCCACGTGGCTGGGGCCTCCCTCACGGCAGGTTACACGGCGGACCGGGCGGAGCGGGCCAAGCTCCTGGCCTACGGCGACGTCGGGCACCATCGTGTGGTGCCCTTTGTCCTGGAGGAGTTTGGGGCCATGGGGCCCCTGACCTCCGCCTTCTTCAAGGAGTGTTGCCGGCTCCGGGAGGACCGGCTGGACCTGGAGGGCCAGCGGGCCCCATGGTCGGCGCGGACCTGGACGTCATATTGGCGTCAGCGCCTGTCGGTGGCGCTGACTCGGGCCATGGCTGACATCATGCTCCGCCGTACGCGGGCTGATTTTGCGGTGCAGCAGGGCTATTAGGTTCCTCCCGTTAGGCGTTTCCATTGGTCTTATCGTAGTATAGAGCTTTGACATGGCTCTGTATATAGGTTTATAGCTGGGCGTTTGCTTTGGTTTGAGTGATTTCACTCTGCTGTAAGTAATTATATTTTTAATATATACCGCCTCGACCTCGAGGGTCAGACCGCCCCGTGGTCTGCCCGCACGTGGTTCTCGTATTGGCGGCAGCGCCTGTCACTCGCCCTCACTCGCACCGTGGCTGATGCATGTGTTATTCCGCCGCACCCGGGCCGACTTTGTCGCAACCCATGCGGTCTATTTCCCTCCCCGCGGCCTGCATGTTGGGCTGGAATACAGGAGGGTCCCGCCCCTCTGAACCGCGCTTTCGGCCCAAACCTTTCCGATGATCACGACTGGACCAACAAGTCCCCGGACGATGCTATGCACTGCATCTTCTTCGGGGACTACGCCTCGATATACGACCTGTGCCTCCATCTCTACGACCAAGATCGCCTCCTCTGCGGCAACGGCAGCCGCTGGACAAACCACAGCATGCTGTTCGGCTGCCCCCGCCCCCAGCTCCAGCACGCCATCCTCAACTCCCTCCTCCAGCGCTCTGACGGCGAGATCTGGGCCCCATCCATCTCCGCCCCCGCCCTCCGTTCCATCCTCGCGGAAGCCTTCCAGCAGCACGTGACCCCCCTTGCTGCCGACGTCGCAGCAATGGGTGGCGCGCTGGCTGCTGAACTTCCTCGCCTTTCCACCGCCGCCGCCTCCACCTCCACTGCCATTTCCGCCTTCACTGCCGACATCAAAGCCCAGCTCATCGACCTCGACCAACGCCTTCAAGCCACCAGGCGGGTTGAACCTGAGACAGCATGGTGGTGCCGGTGCCCTGGTGCCCCTAGAGCAAGGGTAGCTTACATTCCCACCCTTGCATGAAGTAGCCTAGGATGTATTAAAAGCCATACGCCCCTTCTCAGGGATATGTGCTACATTGACTCCCCACGGAGTGATGTTCCTAATTAATTAATTAATTAATTAATTAATTAATGTATTAAAAGCCATATGCCCCATTCTCAGGGATATGTGCTACAGATACTCCCAACGGAGTTATGTTCCTAATTAATTATTTAATCAATACTCCCAACGGTGATATACCATTAATTAACTAGTTGATTAATTAATTGAAATCAGTTAATAAATGAGCATCCAGGCGCTGCACTGTATACGTCAACTTTGTTGCCGCCATTATTGTAGAAGACAGCTCGAATGAGGATCACATGCCCACACGCGTGCCGCTAGGTTTAGGGCATGGTACAGATCGACCAAATTTTGTCTATATAACTTTAGTGTTACTGTTATAACGAGAATATCATGGTATTCCTTGAAACGCCCCCAAGCATGACACACAGTACTTCTAAGCATGCAGTGGCAAGTGGGTGGCCTTCCCACGTTGGTGTGCACCGAATCCCCTATGCTTACACAATTGCCACCATATTTGCTGAGTTGGCTGGCCGGCATGGTATAGTGCTGCCAGCGGTGCCCCCAAAATGCCCCCCAAATGCCAGGGCCCAGTACCCTACCGCTTAGGCCTTCTTGACCAGCACCGGAAGTCTGGCACAGCTGCATCCCTTTCATTCCCAGCAAATGCTTGAAAAGGGCGTTTTGGGCTGGAACAGTGTTGTGGGTTGCAAAATCATGGCCGTGCGAGTGCCTTCCCTGACTCAGCTTTCGCACTGCCATGCGTCCAGGAATAGTTGTCTCACTTGATTCAAACCCTTGCGAGAGGTGGCACTTCCTTTGTCGTAAATGAAAGGCAGTAAGACACCCATGAGTAGCGAAGAGAAAGGTTAGCCCCTGGGCCCTGTCCCACTGGGTACATAAACCACACGGGCCACAGCCAGCTGCCTGGGATAGGGCAGCTTGCTTCAAACAAGGAAAAAAAAATGCTTGGGTGTGGCACTTACAAAAGCCCTCGTGGCACAGCCTGGCCACGTGCCATCTCAGCGAAGCAACAACCTCGCCACCGTAGCCCAGTAGCCCTCAAACGGGACAGGCATCTTAGGCAGAGCCCCTTAGAACCCTGCCATTCGTAGGGTGACCCGCCCTTTGGAACCCCCCCGTTCGTAGGGTGATCTGCCCTTTCGAACCCCCCCATTCATAGGGTGACCCGCCCTTTGGAACCCCCCCATTCGTAGGGTGACCCGCCCTTTGGAACCCCCCCATTCATAGGGTGACCCGCCCTTTGGACCCCCCCCATTCGTAGGGTGACCCGCCCTTTGGACCCCCCCCGTTCATAGGGTGACCCGCCCTTTGGAACCCCCCCATTCATAGGATGACCCGTACAGCATGCACAGGCGGCCATAGCCATCATGGCCCACCAGCTTCATGGAAACAATCCACAGCGGGAGACACACCGTTTGCTTTTCGAGGCCAAGTCAGCCCACTGTCCGCGCACCAAAACTGTCTCCCCCTCGGTACAATCCCCCGGTCCAACACACAGCCCCCTGGTTCCAACGTGGCCGCGACTACCCTAGTACCGGGGCGTGCGGACGACCATCGCATTTGCGCCATGCACCCAAACGTACGCCCGCCTGCTCCCATCACATGCACGCATTCTGGTGGCGACGAACAAAAATTCCCGCCACATGGGCCCACCCTCCGGGATGCCAGCACAATGCATGGAGGGACCAAGGGCTGCTGAGGTTCCCCCTGCAGCCGTGGGCGCACCCTGCTTGCGGCCACCACCCCTCCGAGCTGCCCCTTGCGGCCAGCTCCACCAAGGCAATCCCTTCCTCATTTGGTAGTTGGTGGACGTAGGGTACCAATGTCTTGCCATCTTTTGGGTGGCACCCCTTGCACCACCTCTAGCTCTATCCGTAGAGGCCGCAAGCCCCTCCTGTACCCTTTGCCCCTCTACCGCCGCATCACGGCCCCTTCTTCTGCCGCAGCGTGTCCAAGTCCACGTGCTCGACATCCCGCGTGCACACGGACAGCCGGCCCGCGATATGCAGCAGCCGCAGGACCAGCACATCCACGTCCCACGCGTGCGCCCGGTGCATCGAGTGGGGGCCCGTCATGTGGCCGGGCCGGCTCGCCAGCACCTCCTGCGAGTAGCTGAACCCGAACAGGTTGACCATGTCGCACAGCTGCGTCGCCAGCAGCGCTGCGTGGATGCCCGAGGACAGATTGTCAGGGCAACCGAACTTGGGAGCAACATCGAGCGTGATCAGGTCGTCGCGCATCTGGAAGTAGACCTTAACAATCCAGCGGAGTGCGCCGGGGGACAGCATGCGCAAGGGGACCGCGGGGAAGCGCCGCCGCAGGTGCTCGAGGTACGGGACGGTGCCGTAGTGCCAGAAGAGCCAGTGCTCGTCGGCGCCAGGTGGCGCCATGTCCTGGCCGCGCCCCTTGCGCTGACCGGACGCCTCGATCGACCGCACGCGATTGAACATGCGCAGCGTGGTCTTCGTGCCCGACCACTGCGCCTGCGTCTGCGTGGACATGAGGTTGAAGCGCCACACGGCCGCGTGGCGGTTGATCGCGCCGCCGTTGGTGGGCGACAGCTTGACAAGGGGCCCGTTGGCCACGAGAGCGCACGACTGGAACGCGCGCGCGGCGTCCTGGGAGAGCGCCCCTGTGAACGTGCCCGCCTTGGCCTGCTTGCGGACGGCATCCACCAAGTCCAGGATGGGCCGGTAGCCCAGCTTGGCACGGGGGGGGTACACCGCCGTCTCTGGGTTCCCGCTGGACCGTCGGCAGGGACCGCTACCCAGGATAGAGAGGCAGCGCGGCCGCTGGCTGAGCAGCTGAAGGCTGGGCAGCGCGTTTGCGGCCTGCCGCAGCACATCTGTGTGTAAAATGGGGGGGGAGGAAGGCCGCAGGATACATCATGGGGGAAAGAAAGCGGAATGGCATGAGCCGCATGGCAGGATAGGTGATCGGCCATGACGATGCGAGGATGTTTGCCGCGTGTGGACGGCAGCACCACGAATCGTGTCGCTAGAGATGCCATGGCCACATGGAAGAGCTGAGCAGGGGCCCGTTACGAGGGAGTTGCAACGGTATATTGACACAGGGAGGGAGGACAACCCCACCCTCAGCCGCTCCTGTAGGTACAGAGAGCATCGAGCCCTACCCCGTGTGGCCGTGCACATCAAGCACATCAACGGGGCGGCTGCCTGGCTGTCAACCAGCAGAGGAGCCGCTGGCGCGCACGAGTCAAGCACCCCCCCAGGGATAGGTATGAACTCGTAGCAACCCAGCTCCATCCCATCAGGACCGCATGCATGACAACCCATGATCCTGAAATGATTATATATTTGGCTTGTGTATATATTTGGCTTGTATCAAGGAGACAACCATATATTTATATTTGGCTTGGGTATATATTTGGCTTGTGTATATATTAGGCTTGTGTATATATTTGGCTTGTATTTATATAGTTGGCTTGTGCGATCTTTCCTCTCAAAGATCACCAAGCCAAAGAATGTCTTTACCCAGTGTAAGTGGCCAGTCAAACCAAGTAGTATAAGAAAAGCACACAAACCAACTAGGGTAAGAAAGTAGTGCAGGATTCACTTGGTGCTGACACAGGGAATTTGGTGCACAGATTAGTCCTAGCGGCCGCCACCAAATGCTTGGGGGGCAGCCAGCCTGCGAGTCAGGCCTGCAATCGCCAGGGGCAGAAAGAAAAAGGACCTGCACCCCCCTGCATGCTCATGGCAAAATACCACACGGCCACAAGCATGCGTGAGAGCTGCTGACAAGTCAGCGGACACCGGCCTTCTCTCCACACACAAAACCAGGCGCGGAGAACAAGACTTGGAACCATGGCACGGGGCATCGCACGGTGGGAAGTGGGACTGGGACTGGTGCATGACCAATGGACCATGCAGGCAGCGGTTGCACTCCATGGAGTTGCCCATACACCCGCTCCACCAGCACGAAGCAATAATGTATCGACGCACATGCCCACACACGGCCCACACGCGTACCTGCGTTCATGCCCACACAGTTCTTGTCGTTCTGCAGGCACGCCGCAAGCATAAGCTCCACCGGCGACATGCTGGGTGGGCTCTTGGGCTTGGCGCGCGACGCGGCACAGAGCGGCTTGAGGCTCATCGCGCTGCGACGGCCCAGCAGGTGCCGACGGCCCGCGCCCGCCTGGCCAGGGCGCACCGAATATGACGTGCCATTACCCCCCCACTGATTGGCTACATCGGCGACACTGGCCTCTGCTAGCATTCCGGCTGCTCGCCCACCCACGAAATCTGATGCTGGCAAGTACGTGTCACCCGATCCGACATCACCACCGGCAAGCACCGCGCGCGTGCTACCATAAACGTCACCAGCAAAGCGACTCGACTGGGCCAGCAGTCCCCGGCCCTTGCGCCCCCTCCCCCCCTTGCCCCCGGGCCTGCCCCCTCGGCAGCCATGGCCGCCTCAACCGCGAAGTTTCGGAACGGTTCCCACGGCAGCGCCGCGCCCATGCAGGTGGGCAGCTTCTCGCGCAGAGCTGTCGCCAGGTGGACAGGGACCAGATCCTGCGACGATGGCGACGCGCCAGCGCCCCCTTTGGGTGGGCGGTTCCCCGCCGCCTTGCCCGGTGCCGCCACCATCGTGGCCGAGGCCACCACCTCAAGCCCCTGCTCGTCCTCCATCGGTGGCTCGTCGATGCTGTCCTCTGACACCAGGGCCATACCGCTCTCAGGGACAAGGGGCACCGAGGGCAGCGGCTGCGCCATCATCGCCGCCACAGCGCCGCTCTCGTCATCATCCTCGGATGCGGACGCGTCGTCATCGCTGTCCTCGTCATCCAAGTCCGCGACGCCTCCTTTGCCGTCAGCGCCCGGCTTGGCATCCGGGGCACCCTTAGCCACCGGCAGATCCTGTTTCGGCAGATCAAGCATCTCCGATAAAAGAGATGCGAGCGGTTTAGTCCCCTCGGCGGCACCCGCCCCCTTCTTCACTTGTCCTGGCGCGCCGTCTTTCCCCCGCCTTGTCTCTGGCTTAGGCTGGCCGCCCTTTTGGCCACTACCTGGTGCGTCGCTGGTGCCACCATCTGCCAACCCCTTGATGCCACCACGGCCACCCCCTGGCTTGGCTGTGCCCGCGGTCCCCGCACCCCCCGCCCCTGCTTGCCCACCCACCCCACCTTGCCCCCCTGCCCCCCCTGGCCCTGCCGCTCCTGCTTGCTTGCTGGCACCACTGACAGGCCTGCCCACCAGCGCATGGGCAATGCCAGCAGCCGTAGCGGCGGCTGCAACGGGGCCACCGCGGCCCTTGCGTCGCCCGCCCTCAACCCCAGCACTCGTCACGCCAAGGCTCGCGACCGCCTTTTCAAGGGGCGTTGGCAAGGCCTGGTTCCCCATCAAAGCACCCCCTGGCGCGCCCTTGCCTGCCTGGGCCCCGGCATCCTTGATCCCGTAGCCATCGCTGCTGCCCCCATCACCAGGCACCCTGCCCCTCTTCCCCCGCTTGCCTCGCCCCCGGACCCCCGCCACCTCGCCACCAGCATCCATGCCCCCCCCCGCGCCCAGACCCCCCCGCGCGCCGCCACCCAGCGCCCCACCCCCAGCCAACAAGGGCCCACCACGCCCCGTGCCGCCCGCCATGCCCAAGCTTGCGCTCAATCTGCCAGCGGGTGAGAAGCCAGGCGCTGACATGCCATTCGGCAGCAGGCCAAATGCCGCCATGCCAGCAGGGGAGAAGCCACCTGCCGGGCTGCCTCTGGGCCGGAGGTGCTCCTCGTAGAACTCCGCGTCATAGTCCCTCTCCTCCGCCCCCGCGTCACGGCCCTCGTTCCCGGGGAGCTCGTCTGCGGGGATCGGCTCTGGCGCGAGCTGCTTCTCGCCGCCGCGCTGCCCACCATGCCACGTGCTGCCCCACCGGCGCGTGGGCAACAGCAGTGCCTTGCCTTGCTGCTGCTGCTGCTGCTGCTGCTGCTGCTGCTGCTGCTGCTGCTGCTGCTGCTGCTGCTGCTGCTGCCGCTGCCGCTGCTGCTGCTGCTGCCGCTGCCGCTGCTGCTGCTGCTGCTGCTGCTGCTGCTGCTGCTGCTGGTACGCTTGCGTCTGCACCTGTACAGGCCCAGAGCCCTGCCCGCCCACCCCCAAGGGCCCCATGCCTGCTCCCCAACCACGGGACGCCTGATTAGTGTTTGAGGACGCCCCCCCCTTGCGCGCATCCGCCCCACCGTCCATCCCGCTTTGCCGCATGCTCTCGTCGTCGATCATGTCCAGTGGGGGTGGCTCGTCTTCCCACACGCCTGGATCAGGGTCTCCTTGAGTGCCCACACCCACGCCGTGCATAGGCCCTGACCCCAACCCCCCGTAGCCCCCCATATGACCCTGCGACTGCAGCACTTGCTGCGACTGGGCTGCCATGGGGTTGGTGCGGTCCCGGCCGATCTGAGGCAAACCGACCGCCGCCAACATCCCATTCCCGCCCGCTGGCTGCTGCGCCAGCAGCGCCGTCTGGGGACCCAGGGACACTGGCTGGGCGGTGCCAGGGCGGGCCACGCCTGCCTGTGCACCGGCTTGCTCCGCCATCTGACCGGGCTGTTGTGCTGCGGAGGCAGGGGTGGGCAGCAACGATGGGCCACTGCCCCTATTGGTGTTGTCGTTGCTGGATGCCACGGCCGGCTTGGCCTGCGTGATAACCATCAGCAGTGGGACGGATGAGGCAGGAATCTGTGCAGGTGTCGGCTGCGGCTGTTGCTGCTGTTGCTGCAGTTGCGGCTGTTGTTGCTGTTGTTGCTGTTGCTGCTGTTGCTGCTGTTGCTGCTGTTGCTGCTGTTGCTGCAGTTGCTGCTGTTGTTGCTGTTGCTGCAGTTGCTGCAGTTGCTGCAGTTGCTGCTGCTGCTGCTGTTGCTGCAGTTGCTGCAGTTGCTGCTGTTGCTGCTGTTGCTGCTGTTGCTGCTGTTGCTGCTGTTGCTGCTGTTGCTGCTGTTGCTGCTGTTGCTGCAGTTGGTGCAGTTGGTGCAGTTGCTGCAGTGGCTGCAGTTGCTGCAGTGGCAGCAGTTGCTGCAGTTGCTGCAGTCGCTGCAGTTGCTGCAGTTGCTGCTGCTTATTCTGCGGCTGCGGGCCATCCGCCTCGCTGTCCTCCTCTTCTTCCTCTTCTTCCTCTTCTTTTTCTTCTTCAAGCTCCGTTGGACTGCTGCCTTTGGATGGCATTGACGACAGGGACCCAGCCAATGATGTGACGGGGGAGGCTGCCACGCCCCCTTGACCGCCATTGCCCCCCTTCTCTTCCTCCTCCTCACTATCATCGTCAACATCGTTGTCACTGTCATCATCAACATCATCACTCTCCTCCTCGTGCGGCACCACCCTGGGCCCCTGCAAGACGGGTTTTTCCACCTGCAAGGCGTTTTTTTCCACCGGCAAGGTGGGCCGTTCCACCAGCAAGACGGGTTGCTCCATCGGCAAGGCGGGTCGCTCCACCACCAAGACCGGTTGCTCCATCGGTAAGGCGGGTCGTTCCACCAGCAAAACGGGTCGCTCCGTCGGCAAGGCAGGTCGTTCCACCCAGGGTTCCTCATGGCTAGGCTGATTGTGGATGCTAACACTGGGTGTGCCCAGGGGTCCCTCCCTGGCCGCTCCCAGCCCCAGTGGTTGGTCGTCTTCCTCGTCCCTGGGCAGCTCGTCACGGCCTTCCTCCTGCGAGCGCACGAGCCACAGTACAACGCCGGCATGGCTTGGCATGTACAAGTAAGAAGCGGGTGCAGCACGTAAACACACCAAGTAGGCGCTGCACGTAAACGCGAGCGGGCCCTGGGGCCATGGTGGGGAGGCCATCACTTGAGAGAAGATGGCGCTTGGCTGCAGCACGTCAGGGTGCCACAGATCAGGTGTTTTCGAATAGACATCACCACCAACCGGGCATGGCGTTAGCAGTCTAACACTCGCCAAGGAAAGACAACGAGCCGCCTGCCTGTCTTACAATAGGGGAGGTCCTTATGGCCACACTGGTGGGTGGACCTGTCCCGATCGACTTTCCTGTCCATGTTCCGATAAAAAAATCCTACATATGTTCCTATCGACGTTCCTATCGATGCCACTATCTGTGAATGTGTTCCTCTCCGTTTCCGATCGGCGGGTGTCCTTTTAACCAACTGTCATGCAAGGCAGCATACTGACACAGCCGCTGCATACCCAAGCACACCGTCCTTACGTATTACACGGACGGGCACAACGCCACACCAAGGATGCAAATGGTGTCACACAAGCATGTCACTACATTAAATAGACATGTGCACTACACATCTAGTATGAAATCACCATCATAGCAAATCAAGCGATATGCGAGCACAACAAGACACGCCGGCGGAAAAAAAATTATAAAGAAGTAATACGAGCCGTTGGTAGTAGATCCCAAGAAGACGCCAGGAAGTGACCAGGAAGACGTCCTACACGGAGTGGAGTGACGCTACATGGTGGCAGGGCGGGGGTGGCGGGTGTCCGATACGCTGGTATCCAATCATAGTTTCATACGAATACGGAGATGCCACCACGAAGACGGGTTTGCGAGCACGTTAGCGAGACAACTCACCCTCTGCCCCCCACCCATCGCGGCCATCTTCTCCATCTCGAGCTTGTACCCACGTATGGCAGCACTGGCGTCCACCGAGGGAGACGAGGGGGGCGATTGCCAGTCCGAAATGCCGATAAACATGAGGTCGTTGCTGCCATCCATAACCAGCGGGGATGCTTGAGTGCTTGCATCTGCCCCCGCTGTCCCCCGGTTCTTGTCCCCCTCCTTGAGCACAAACGTGACGTCCTGCGCGACCACATGCACGCAACAGAACCGCCTGCCATCGTTAGAAGGTATAAATATAGGCAGGGCAAGCCACACCCTGACGTCCTGTGTGTGGCCACGTGCACACACGCACGGCGTGACATGGTCAGTGGGTGTGATATACAAGCAGGCCGAGCATGAGCGTCATGTTCTGCTGAGCGCGGCCCCACGCCCACATGCGTTGTCATGTCGTTAACAGAGGGCGAAACGGCCACTTAAGGAGAAATGTTAAGTAACAATATCCCTCCCTAATGAGGGAGGGGATTTTAAGGAAGGGGTAGGGGGGGCTAGAAAAGGGACCAGGGGGGGGCCAAGGATGTACGCGGCGGACAACACGCCAAACCATGGTGATGAAGGGTTTGTTATTCAATGGTGGTGAAGGGTAGACTGATGGATGTAGCTGCAGGGCGGCTGAAAGGATTCTGACAGGACAACCCTGGGGGCCCTGATATGACGGCTGCGCAGTCAATCCATTCCACAGGGCATGCAGAGTGGGCAGGAAACTGCACATATGGCTATCTACATGTGCACAACTAAATCAAAGCCCAGAGCAGCGGATAAAAGCCATGTGCGATGATGGTGTTCATGGCGAAGGTCAAGGAACTTACCGCCCATATAATAAGTGCTATAATTGCCACGAATACAGCGCCCAGGATGACCCGCCGGCGATTTCGAGGGCTTCCCTTTCTCAACGGCAGGCTGAGAGGCCTGGCGGGCAAGACAGGCGTATGGACTGCTGCGGAAGGCGCATGGACAATCTTAACGTCGCGCTGGTCGCGTGGCGCACCGCCTCCCATCTATATTTAATGTTTGTACGTATCAAAACAAACCTCGATGCAGAGATTCCCGTGAAATATTAAAACCGTTCAAACAGCCAGGAGCGTCAACAAGCGGCCGGTGGCCCACTGACACCATTCAAGTTAGGCTACTGCCCAAGAGCCAGAATTGTAGCTGGATTCAATGTGCAGCGGTCCACGTAATCATGACACAACAAACTCTGCAACCATGCCACCGCTGGCTAGCACGTTGTGCTTATTGGAGGGGCAAAATGGCGATGCAAACTCCCTCCTCAGACCGCTCTCCTTGCGGGACGCCGTGATAGGTGCCAGAGTGCATATATTGCCCATGCAATGACCTTAACGGTGCGGACAGCTTCGCTGTGAAGTCCACACTGTAAGCTTGGATAAATCGCCTACAGAACGCCTATTTGATTACAGACCTCATTCAGCCAGGACAGCGACGTATTTCTTATTCGGATACAAAAAAGCAATTCAACCCTTGCGGGTTCCATCCGTGGTGGAATTGTTTCAACTCCTCGTTCAACTGTCTACGTAGTAGTGCGATCAGGGTGCGATGAGAAATTTGACCGGGGAAATGTCTTTGGGGGCAAGGTTGGGGGAGCGCAAAGTTTAGTTTCGCGCTGTTCCTCAGGGCCGCGCCGCATGTGGCAAACTTGTTCAGCTTGTCGATGCTTAAAAGACAGATTGTCATGTATCACTTAATTGGATGAAACTAGTTATTTTCTAGGATTACCTATCCAATTGTAAGGGGTTTAGTTAAGTAGAATAGTTCAAAGCAAATGCTCTTTCATTGTTGATTATTGATACTGTAATACTGTAATACGGTATGTCGCAGTTTTACAAGTTCAGATCTCAGTTTGTTGGAATTAATTTGCATGCTGCACGCGGTTTTTGCTGTCGGAACAGAAAATACACGTGGGCGACGTGGCGGAAATAATGCGCGCGCGGTGAGCCGGTGACCGCAGCCCGAAGCTGCGCCCAGTTTCTTTCGTTTCGAGCATTGTGACGAGTGACGACGCACAGGGGAGGCGGAGTTTTATTAGTCTTGCTGCGTCTGCGCTGGACGCTGGTGCCGTGTGGGGCAGGTCAGTGCTCCAGGGCTCCTGCATCAATGGCGGGCGGATTCGTGCAGTGCGTTCAGCCGCAGGTTTCTACTTTCTCCCGTACACCGTGTGAAAACCTAGTGGCAAGGGCCTTACTTCCTCCAAAATGCAATTTGCACTCGCATGCGTTTCATTCGGAATTCAAGGCCAGTTTGAAGCGGAGCGCAAATGTCTCTTATCGTACTCGACATGGCCAAGCTTGTCAAAGGGATTTGTCCGTGCGTGCCTCCGGTAATGCCTCCGTGAATGCCGCTAGCCTCGTGGAGCCCAGCGTCGAACTGCCCGCTCAGGGTTCACGAGGATCTGTTGCCCTCGTTGCGTTAGGTTGCCCCAAAAATACGGTGAGTGCGTAATGATTATTACTACAATACAGTCAATTGGTACGCATGCGGCTGTCGAGTAGGGAGAATATTCACTTTTGGCAAATGTGCAGGCTTTGACTTTTTACTCTGTTGTTGCTGCGGCCAATGTCGATGCTGCCAGGTAGATGCAGAAGTCATGCTGGGCGACCTGCGCATCCAGGGCTACAACATCGTAGAAGACTATGCTGCCGCCGACGTCATCATTATCAACACCTGTGCATTCGTGGAGGACGCGAAGAGGGAATCCATTGATGCAATTTTGGATGCAGCTAGGTACAAGTCTAGTAATCGTGGGGCCACAAGCGCAGGGGGGGTGGCGCGCGGCCTCTTCGTTACAGGTTGCCTGGCACAGCGGTATGCTGCGGAGTTGGCAGCAGAACTACCCGAAATCGACGCCGTGGTGGGTGCCTTTGCCATGAGCCTGTGTTATGCATGGTAACTGGAACTGTTTGGATGGACCTGTTTGTATCATGTCAGATGGAACTGCCCCCGCTCCCTTTTGTTTTGTTTCACACGGAAAGGAAGTGGGTGATAACCTGCAGCAGAATAGTGGAGATTGCCACTTATCCCTGTCATACGTGCCTACTTACATCCTATCTTGGGTGTCTTGTCCCTGCCATGCCCTGGATTGCTGCTGCGGAGATGCTGGTAGTTAGTTTCGCTGGAACTGCTGATTGTGCTGCCACATGGATGACAGCGTCGGCGGTGCCTCGCATCGTTGGCCAAGCACTCCTGCCTCACTGGCAATACGTAGTTGCCTGCTGGCATGCACATCTTCTAGGTGCCTGCGGCCCTGCGAGGGTGCCCAGGTGGGGGCATCGCACACCATGCCCAGCCATGTCCACACTATGCAGAGCCATGGTGAAAGTCCTATAGTATGGCCTAAATAGGGGTCTATACCATGGCCTAAACCACCGAAGTACCAGTGCCGGTGCGCTTTGACCTCAATGGGACAAGTAGCCGCAGTGCTGGGCTGGGCATCGCTCATGGATCCTTGCGCCTGTGTGCACCCACATGTGCCTGTGTGCCTACTCGATTGTCTGCCTATCGTGTGACCATGGCCTGCTCTCCACCCCCCCTATTTGCCTACTCGATTGTCTGCCTATCGTGTGACCATGGCCTGCTCTCCCCCCCCCCTATTTGCCTACTCGATTGTCTGCCTATCGTGTGACCATGGCCTGCTCTCCCCCCCCCCTATTTGCCTACTCGATTGTCTGCCTATCGTGTGACCATGGCCTGCTCTCCCCCCCCCCTATTTGCCTACTCGATTGTCTGCCTATCGTGTGACCATGGCCTGCTCTCCACCCCCCCGTGCCACCAACCCACCCCACAACTGGCCACCACCGCACGCATGCACTTGCTTGCTTGCCCCAGGTCGGGTTTGAGAGCTACGGCCAGATTGCCAACGAGATCGGCCGCGTGTTGTCCGCGCCCAAGCCGCCCACAGGAGAGGACGCGCAGGGGCCAGACACCAGCGGCAAGAAGGGGGCCAAGGGGTTTGGGGAGGCCTCCGGCGGCAAGAATAAGAAGCGAGCGGCAGCGGTGGCGGCGGCGGTGGCAGCTCCCAAGGAGTCCAGCGCGCGTGTGCTGGTGGGAAGCCCCGACGTCCCGTTCCGCAGCGAGACCGAGCGCGTGCGGCTGACCCCTCGCCACGTGGCGTACCTGCGCGTGGCCGAAGGGTGCGACCACAGCTGCACATTCTGTTCGATCCCGTCCTTCCGCGGCAAGTTCCGAAGTAAGTGGCGCGCGCACATGCATGCCGACGCGACCACGTTTGCGTACTAGTATACTGCGTGCTCTTGTCTCTGTTGCCTCTTTTGTCCCCCCTTCGTCTCCCTACCATCACGTACGGGAGGAGCCGTGGGTGAGCGGCCGCGCGTGGGGGCAGGCTTGTGTGTGGCGTGCAAATATCCATGTGCATATAGGGGGTCCATGTGTGCCTGTGCGGAGTGTGTAGTTGGGGCGCATATCTGCTGCCAGGTCACGGGGCCATCATGTCAATCGGCGAGTATGTGGCCGTCGGCGGGTCCTCCGCGTGCCCTGGTTGGGTATGTGGCCATGGGCGCAGCATGTCTTGGGGAGTTGGCCGGTGTGCATGTTGGACGTGTCGCCCTGGCCCCAGCACATGATGCCTTGGCTGTCGCACGGGGCATGAAGCATGGGTGATGCGTACGAAGCATGCGTGATGCGTACGAAGCATGGGTGATGCGTAGGGTGGGCGGATGCCCCGTGACCTGCCATCCATGGTTGGGTGTGTGCGGATAGCATTTTCTGTGGAGAGCATGTAATGCAGAAAGCAAGACGTCAGCAGCACGCTCTAGCATCATACCGGCCCCACGCACCCGTTGAACCACGTCACATGGGCAGACGTGGCGGTGTCGTTCACCGCACGCTCATGTGTTGTCATGGCTTTTGTTGACACACCCACCCTTCGTGACCCCCACCGGACCTGTCATGCCCGCCACAACTGCATGCCCCCCCCATCGGAATGGTGCCCCCCCCCCCCCAACTGTTTGGGCAGGCAAGCCATTTGAGTCGGTGGTGGCAGAGGCGCGGCTGCTGGTGGCGTCAGGCGCGCGCGAGCTGTGCCTCATCGCGGAGGACACCAACCAGGTGAGGGGACCTGAAAGGTTGTTAATTAAGGCCGCCAAGCAGGTAAGGGGGCACAGGACACGGTGGAGTACACCAACCACTTGAAGGTAAGAAAGGGGGCTAGCCAGGTGAGGGGACTCTGAAGATCGTTAAGGTCATGAACCCGGCGTGGGGGGTTGAGGACACCAAGCAGGTGAGAGGAGGGCGACGTGCCAAACATTGCGGAGGACACGAAGCAGGCGACGGCATGTATTCCCTGACGCCTTTGACACCCATTATGTGAGAGGAAGGAGGACGCCGATCAGGTGAGAGGAGAGACGCAGCCAACCAGATGAGAAAGCACTGTAGCTGTGCAATCCGGCCGAGACGCACTTAGCAGCGTGAGGACACTACCCAGGTGAAGGGTGGGCGACCCACACCCTAACAGTACACTCCCTGACAGTACACTCCCTAACAGTACACACCCTAACAGTGCACACCCTAACAGTACACTCCCTAACAGTACACACCCTAACAGTACACACCCTAACAGTGCACACCCTAAAAGTGCACACCCTATCAGTACACACCCTATGAGTACACACCCTAACAGTGCACACCCTAACAGTACACACCCTAACAGTGCACACCCTAAAAGTACACACCCTAACAGTGCACACCCTAACAGTGCACACCCTATCAGTACACACCCTATGAGTACACACCCTAACAGTGCACACCCTAAAAGTGCACACCCTAACAGTACACACCCTAACAGTGCACACCCTAAAAGTACACACCCTAACAGTGCACACCCTAAAAGTGCACACCCTAAAAGTACACACCCTATCAGTACACACCCTAGCAGTGCACACCCTATCAGTACACACCCTAACAGTGCACACCCTAGTAGTATATTCTCTAGTAGCACGAAGTTGCCAACACCGTGACAGGCGCGTGTGTATAGAGCGCAGCGCGTGTGCTGGCAACCAGCACCCCCTGGTGATTTCGACCCGTTTTTCATACCGCCGGCCAACCCCAAATAGACAGTGCACCTTTTGGCCACGACGTTTGATGTGTGTTTAGGAGACGGGCAGGAGCCTGGGGGTGCATTGCTGAATGGTGTGTGGCATCGCCTTGCTAGATTGCGCTCGTCACTATCTGGAGCAAGTTGGGTATTAGGGACTGGCTGTGCCTTTTCTTGTCTAAAGCCCAGCCCTCTCCCTGTTGTTAAGAACCCTTTGCTTCAAAATGAGTAGATGTTGTAACATGATTCCGTACCAGCCCTAAAACCACCCATTATCTAAGCCTTAAGCCAAGCTAGCCGTAGGAAGCCGTTTGTCCCGACATGCTCGTGCCCATCATTACTCCGTGGCATCTGCCATGCACGCTGTCGTCGCCAACTTGCCAGTTGCGGCTTCTTGTACTGGTCTTGGTTGCCAAGTGCCACCGGATGCTGCTGTTTTTTCTTATGCCCGCTTAGTGCTAACGTTAATGCGGATATTTGTGCGGGTGATTGTCATGGCGGCGATCGCACTGGCGTTGGTGGCGGCGGTGACGTTGGATGTGGCGGTGGATACCCAGTGGGGCTCTGACTTTGGTGACAGCGAGCCGCGCCGCCTGTCGCACCTGCTGCACGCGCTGGCGGAGATCCCTTCCCTGCGCTGGATACGGCTGCTCTACTGCTACCCAAGGTAAGATGTAGGTGCTTATACATGGCTGCCTGAGGCATGATGTAGGTACTAGGATATTGCTGCCTGAGGCATGGTGCATGATGCTCTAAAACTGGGCACAGTGACCCCTTCGGGCCGCTACCCAAGGTATGAAGTAGGCAAATTGCTACCGCTGCCCGAGGCATGATATAGGTACTAGACTACTGCTGCCCGGGTTGGGTCAGACGGCACCCTCCAGCGTTTCCGACGCGCCGCGACGCCGTTTCGCGGCCAAGTTACCGACGCGAATCGACGCCGCCCACGGCGACGCGGCCGCGTGGGCCTGGACTCGGGAGCTGCAGTCATATACTTATTGTTGTTGTTGTTGTTGCCCACGCCGCACATGGGCAGCAGAGTCATATACTTACTAGCTAGTTTGGGCAGACGATGCATCCAAGTTTGCATGAGAACCGCCCATAGTTGTCTCACTTAATAGAATTGGGTCGTTCATTGGTCAATACTGGGGTGCAGTAGGCACGCCACCTGACACTGGACGTCGGTTTCGGCGTCGTATTCCTCCCCTGGGTAACCGACGTCGGTTCCCCCCCCTGCGTTTCTGACTTTGCAGAAATCTGACCCAACCCGGACTGCTGCCCGACGTTTGGCCACCCAATATGGGCACAGTTAATGTAACGCAGTAGCTTTGCCGTTCTCCGCTGCTATGTTGGTACCCTGGGGCACGCTCCTCGGCGCTCATGTCCTGTCTCACACCGTTGGCGCATGGCATCCCTTGCGATGCCCCGTCTTGAACCATCTGTGCATTGCGTGACTGACTATGCCGCATCTTACTGACACCAAATTGGCCTCATTGGTCTCCCCTCTCGCCCCCAACCCACTGTCCCCCCCTTCCATCCGGATGTCAGCTACTTCACGGATGAGCTGGTGGACGCGGTCGCCAGCATTGACAAGGTTGTCAAGTACATCGACATGCCGCTGCAGCACGCAGCGCCCACCGTGCTGGCGCGCATGCAGCGGCCGGGGCGGCCCCACACCGAGGCGTTGCTGGCCAAGCTGAGGGAGCGCATCCCGGGGCTGGTGCTGCGGACCACGTTCATCTCGGGTAAGGGGTGGGAGGTGCTGGTTTTGTGCTGTGGGACGGGGGGTCATGGGGCATGTGTGGCCGGTTGTAAATGGCAGGGTGTGGGTGTCGGAATGTGGGTGGCGGCCTGGCAGGGAATGACTGGCGGCAGGTGGGGTAGAGGATGGTGTTGTAGACGTGGCAGCATGCGCAGTGGTGTGGCGTTCTGATTTGTATGATGGCTACCGAGGGTGCTACTAAGAAATACTTGCGATGGGTTGCTGTTCAAGGCATCAGGATGTGGAGGCTAGTGTTGCAAATAAGGGCAGCAGTGCCGGTGGCAGTGACGGGGTCTCCATGGAGCAGAGTAGGGAGGCGGATGATACGGGGTCTCCATGGAGCAGAGTAGGGAGGCGGATGATGTTTGACTGAAAGGGGGCGGGTGGGCAGTCAGTGCTTCTACTAACGGGACTATTTCGTCAGCTGGTTGACGAATTTCGAAATTAGTAGTAAAAAAGTCAACCATTTTGGGCAATTCGTCAACCACATTCGTCAACCAACTCGGCAAGTCGTCAACCAATTGACGAATATGTTCCGCAATTCATCAACCGGTTTGATGAAATGTTCAGGGTATTCGTCAACCACCTTAAGTCAGGTTTTCCCATAGAGAGGCCAGACCTGAGGTCCAGCGGCGCGGCGTCAGGCCGTCAGCCCGTACCTGGTACCAGCTGAATCCTAGGAACGCTGCAGTTAGAGTTGGTTTGGAAAGACAGTTTAAGTACGGTTCAGGACAATGGTACCAAAACTGAAGACGAGGAAGGCAGGACCAGCCGACCAGGGCATGAAAAAATTATTACCGGATTAATCATGGTATTAATTACCTTCCGACCTCAGGCCGTCTGGCGACTACATGTGCGATAAAATATTGCATGCCGAATTGTTTCGATAATTGCGGCGGATGATGTATAGGTAGTGTTGCATGAGCTAGGGAATATCTAAGAAAAACGGTTTGGCGGGTTTCAAGACTAGCACCTTAGATGCTCTGTTTAAAAAGCATGCTGGAGAAACTGTAGCAACGGAAAATATCGTTGACCTAGGCGGCAGTTTAGATGAAAAGGAGGGCAGGCAGGGCCGCGACAAACGCAAGAGAGTAGAGCGTGAGGAAGAGGATGGGTCTAATGCGCAGGAAGAGGAAGATGGCGGCCAGTCAGCATCATCTGACAGCGCCTCAAATTCTGTCGAGGAGGAATCTAGCGAGGAGGAATCTGGCGAGGAGGGGGACGAGACAGAAATGAGCAAGGCCGATGATGGCGGCAGCTCTGAGCCAGGGAAGAAGAAGGGCAAGAGAAAGCCTACGGTGACGGCTTTCGGCGGGCATACCAGATGTGGCTTAACGCAGCTGGCCCCCGCCGGATGGGCGGTGGCACAGGCAACAAGTGGACAGGCGCGCGCAGCTCGCAGGGTGCAGGGCCAAGCTCGGACAAAACTGTGCCAGTAATGCCTGTTGATAGCAGCGAGGAGGACGTGATGGTTGTTTAATGGCCCCGTGCTGTGCACACTTGACTCTGGCCTAGCTGTGAAGGATACTAGTCATTATTCTGTAGTTTATGCAGTTGTCAACAACCACCAAGTGATATTGTGTTTTATCCACATGCATTACATGCGTGTGTGTGCGACCTTTAGTTAATTATAAAGAGTAAAGCTTCACCCTCCCCTCCCCTCCCCCAGGTTTGACGAAGCGCCAAGGCAAATAGTCAACCAGTTTGAAGAATTGCCAAGGCAAATAGTCAACCATTTGACGAAGTGCCGAGGCAAATAGTCAACCGTTTGACGAATGACAAAAACCCTTAGTAGAAGCACTGTGGGCAGTGTCGGCTGGCGAAAGCAGTTCTTGACGGAGAGGAGCTTGCTGCCAATTGCAGATAGGCTGCGCCGGCAGGAATTAAGGGGACATGACACCCCAGAAGGGCACTTTTCTAGAAACCATACCTAGGCATGTGATAAAAATCCAGTTATGATGGGGGACCATAAATATGATTAAAGAAAAAAATTCCAACCACTTGGGGGGGTACTACCCCCCACCATGTGACAGTTATGTGCTAAAAATAGAAAAAGACGCTATTTTTGGCCGATTTTCCCTAGGACAATGGGCAAACCCAATGTCGCCAAATCATATATTCCCATCTAACTGCAACCCTTGCCATTATTTCCAGCTAGTTTGCAGGTCAGAATAAGCATGTTTAGACACATTGAAATAATTTAGCCCCAAACACGTATTTTTTGGTGCCTAAAAAAATATATCAAATCATAGACACATGCAATGGGGTCAAATCTTATATTCAAACTTGGCCCAGGGTTGCAATCACACAGCCCCAAAGTTTCAGCTCTTTCTGACCACGTTTACCCACATTGAAATATGGTCATGTGCAAAAAAAGATCGCTTTTTGTGGTTTGGAGCTCAAACACCACCACAAAGACACCCTTGCCCACCACAAACTGGGCCAAAACAAGTGCAAGTAATTAAATTAATGTATCACGAAGCTTGCCACCAAATTACAGGTCATTCTGACCTAGTTTTCCCATATTACATCTTGTTATAGCTGCCAGCCTGCATGCTTGGTGCACCATGACATGAGGCGATACCATGAGCACATTCCTAAGCTTGCCCCCTGCAAATCGGGCAGAACCACGAAAAACAAATGCTAGATGCTTGAAGAAAACAACCACCAACTCTTTAACCATTATGAGCAGGTATGACCGCTTGCGGGAATCACTCATAGCCAACACCATGTCATGACGCTTATGGATAAAAGGTGCATCCTTCATAGCCATAACGACCTGATCCCTGTCATCTAGGAAGTACAAGCCATGTTTAATGGAGGCTAAACAGGCGGGGATGTGATAAGTAACTCACATATTCTCACCTTCCATACAACAACCTTGTTTTCCAGCAGGCTGAAGAGCCATGACAGGCGTTTATGAGCTCGCCAGCTCCTTGCTACTGTGATGCCGCTCCCAGGCAGCTAGGGTCCTTGACTACGCAATATAGAATGTCTACCGTGTGAAAACCTCCATACAGGAAGCGTAGCAAAGCCAGATAACTGCCCGATCAGTTCTGGGTAGCTTTAGGAAGCATGGCATACGCAGCGTAAGGAAAACCATTGAAAGCTGCGGAAAATCTGATAGCACAACTGCAACTGCAAGTGGAGAACAAAATAGCAAGAAGAACCCAGAAACGGCGCCAAAAGTTTCATGCCAGGTTCATTAAGAGCGCAAACAGACTGGGCGGTGACATGCGGCAAATCAACGTACCACGGCCGGCATTATTTCCTACCCAGGCACGCAAGAAAAGCCAGCCAGCCATGGATGGATTAACCGCGGATCGCGCAGGCCTGAACGAAATCATTTTAGAAATGACAGGAAATGGCCGCAGATCGAAGACGCTTAGGTTATTTTCATGGTGTCCGTTACTAAACGGCTCTTACTGCATCAATACAACCCACGAATATCGAGTTCTACCGTCGCAGGCACGCATGCTAGATTATTCATCGCGGCCAAATTGTTGGATGGGACCCCCGTGCAAATCTGTACCAACAAAGGCAGCGCATTTGCAAATAGTGCAGATCTGGCTATGAAACATCATAATAGAACATCACTTTTAACCATCGGCTTAATTTTTCGGCCTGTCGCCCGCCGGATTAGCCATATTTTAACGGAACGCACGTCGCCATGGCCACCTCCGCACGGTGCGCGCACTGTGCACCACAATTTCACGGTCCGTCGGTACCGTCCCGACTTTTTTGGCGCCAAAAAAGTCCAGGGTGTCATGTCCCCTTAAAGCAAAGCCTACAAGGCTTTTTCCGTTGTTGGCATGCAATACGGAGGACATACTAAGGAGGTGATACCCGAACAGAATACGTTACGCCTATCAATATGGGTGTGCTTTCACTATTTAGTCAAGAAAGCTGCTGCATTGTAATGAACCAGATATTGATGGCTTGCTCCCAATCTGTCCCTGCCCATCTGCCCCTGCCTGACTCTCCCGCCTGTCCGCCCCCGCCTGAACATCATCCATTGTCGCGGGACGCAGGTTTCCCCGGTGAGTCATCATCAGAGCATCAGGAGCTCGTCGCCTTTGCACAGAAGTGGGGCTTTGAGCGCGGCGGCGTGTTTGCCTACAGCGAGGAGGACGGCACGCCCGCAGGTGCGATGCCCAACCAAGTGGCCCCGCGGCTACGGCAGGAGCGCCGCAGCGAGATGGTGCGTGTCTTCCAGGAGGTGCAGGAGGGCTGGTCGGACGACCAGGTGGGCAAGGTCATGCACGTGATGGTGGACCGCATGGATGGGGACGTGGCCGTCTGCCGGACGTACGCGGACGCGCCGGATATCGACAACTGCGTTCTCATCCCTGGTGCCATTGTTCCGTTCACGCCGGGTGCGGTCATGCCTGTAAAGATTACAGGTATTGATGGCCTGGACTTGGTGGCGGAAGTTGTCATGGAGTAACTGTGGGTTATCCTTTTGACTTGCAATATGGCAGCACCTGCATCATGCCTGGCATCTGGATTTCAGTCGCCACATGTGTAACCTTCACGACGTGGCGATCGATTTATTCTTATTCCGCATTAGATTTCGATGCTTTTATAGGGGTTCTGACATGGTCGTAAGTTGACAATGGCGAGCTCGCTGCTGGAACAGATACTTCAAGGGAAAAAATAGTTTTCCTGCAAGTACAACTTTCAAATATTATGATTCCTGTTCCAGTCTCATGACCATGATATAATCATTAACAGTGATGGCCATGCTGATCAAGTTGTTTGTGCTGTGCACACGTTGTACGAATAATTAAGTTAAAATCAAATGAACTTTATACGGCTGCCCAGGTCTGGGCGGGAGGTGCATCCGGCCGGCTGGGCCAGCAGGGGGTGGCCGGGCGGCAATGTCCTTCACCGCCTGGGCAGTGAGGCCTTCACTGTTTTGCAGGCACTCGATGGCGATGGCGTTGTCCTTGAGGCGCTGGTCGATGTCGAGGAGCTGGGCGTGGTGATGGTGTCGGTGGTGGTGGTGGTGGTGGCTTTGGAGGTGGAGGCGAGGAGGGTGGAGGTGGCGGTGGCGGTGGTGGAGAGAAGGGGTCCCGAGCTCGGCCGTCAGGCAGCGTGCCACCGGCATGACTGCACCCCATCTGCAGCGAGGGGGGTCAAGTGTTGCTCGAAGGCCTCCTCAAGAAGGGAGCGAATGGTGGTTTCGGTCAAGGTGGTGGGGGTGCGGGGGGCGCCCAGAGCTCCTCGGCGGAGCGCCCGCGGAGGGAAAGTCCTGAAGGCTAGAGCTGAAGGTAGGGGGGTCGGCTGTCGATCGTATGCAACCGAACGATTGTACATTGCGTGGGCATCGCAGAGGTGGTGCCGTTGGTGGAGGTTCTGGCACAGTTCAAGAAGCGAGGCGTGTGATCCCCATGCATCCAAAACACGTAGCTCAGGAATCTGTTGGCGTTGAGATTGTCGAAACAGCCAATGTTCAGGGCTGGCTGGAGTCAAAGTTGAACTCATCCCAGCTCGGCTCGGCAGGGGGCGATTCCTCAGGGCGATCGACTGCGCTTCGGCTCAGGCGATGCCGATCGATGGGGAGGCGAGCCCGGGGCCGGGGAGCCGGGGTGACCCTAGCTGCTTGATGTTAGTGGCACCGCTGCTTCCAGGCAGGAGGCGAAGCGCTGCAGCGCCGGAGCTGCAGACATATTTTCAGGGCTCAGCGCAGCCGCCAGGCGCTGCGTTGCGTAAATTAAATTGAATTAACCTATAAAATGACTCCCTTGGGAGATCATGTAGCACATATTCCCTTGATGGGTGGATGGCTCAAGGTGGGTGAAGCCGCGAAACCGAACTAAGCGAACTCTAAGCTAATCTAATCTAGGAAACCCTAACTACTCTACTCAGCAAAGCGCCCCGGCCGGCCTTCCGCTTGGGGGGAGGGGGCTTGCCCACAGGGGCTGGCGTGTGAGCTTGGACAATCGTCTGCCACCTCTTCTTGTTCTGCATAGCAGTCTAAGCAAGAGAGAGGTCCCGAGCTGAATGCGGTGTTCAAACGTAGCTGGGACCGCTAGATCGGCCAGCAACTGCTGTGTGTAGTTCATGGCAGGTTCACCCAGCTTTTCAGGAATGTCAGTCCTTGGGGCCACGCCAGGTCAGGATATGCCGCCCTGGTTGGCCAAGCCGCTGGGGGCCGGCCAGACCAAGGGCGACCGTGTCTACCTGACTCCGGCCAGTGCGAGCAAGATGTCCTACGAATGCTATCCTACGCTGCCTGATCTCGTCCGAATTGTGAGGCATACCCTGATACAAAGACTAGCTAATGACCTATGTGTGGAAAACGCTACATTCAGGACCTGTCGAAGCATCCTGGTTACCGTGCCGTCCAGCCCGGCGGCCAGCGTGTCCGTGAGTGTCCACGCCTCGGCGCCGGCCACGTAAGCACCATGCATGAGGACCAGGACCTTGAAGAGCATGCGTTTGCGGTGCTCGCCTGGAGGGCCTTCGAGTGCCAGTTGGTTTTGAGCGAACGAAGCCTAGCGTTGCGTAGAGGAGCGTGATATATGATAGCTTCGGGAAAATATATCAGTGTGTGCGTCTTAGAAAGACAAAGAATTGTGGTAGTCGAGCTAGTCAAAATTAATTGGAGCCCGAACGTGAAAGTTATGGGCGCCGCCTTCGAAGCCATGGTTTCTCGTGGCTTGTGGCTCGTGGCTCGATCACAATGTTCATCCAGGGATGAAAAGCACTCTGTATTATTGCATGTGCTCCGTGACTCCCAAACGGGAGCGAGTGTTTAACTACTTAAGTAGTTTATACTGGCCTGCGCTCGTTGTCCCCTTGATACAGACAAGCACCTGCGTTCCACAAATGCCATTAAATTAAATTAAATTAAATTATAACATGCCTCCGTGGGGAGGTCATGTAGCACATATTTCATGATGGATGGGGTGGAGGAAGCCGCGTGATCGAACTATCCTAACTCTATCTAGAAAATCCTAACTGCACTACTCATCAAAACGCCTCCTCCGCTTGGGGGGAGGTGGCTTGCCCACAGGGTCGGGCGTGTGTGCCTTGACAATCTTCTTCCACCGCTCCTTGTCCTGCATGGCAGTCCAAAGACGGGAGAGAGAGTGGATGCGGTGCTCAAACTGGGCTGGGACCACGAGGTCGTCCAGCAACATCTGAACGTAGTTGGTGACAGGTTTCCCTACCCTTTTGGGAATGTCCTTGGGGCCAGGCCAGGTCAGAATGTGCCGCCCTGGCTGTCCAAGCCGCTGGGGGCCGGCCAGACCAAGGGTAACAAATGCCATTGCCAGGGTATTATTGAATTATTGATCATTCATTGCCTCGCATGCAAATCAATCAGCAGATTGCCTTGTACTTGCCACAGGATGGAGTATGGACACGCCCCATGGCTGGATCTCGACTAATTACTGTCTACCCCACACAAGCTTTGTACAGTCTTCAGTTTCATTGTGACCTACAGACGATGCCCCCGCCATGTCACCCACCCACATGTCATGCATGCAGCATATTATCAAAGAGACAACCATTATATCAAGGAGACAACCAGCGCAGGCCAGAAATCGGGAGCATCCGGACCATGGTAGCTTGAGCCTGCCGTTATCTTGTCCGCGTGTTCGAGTCGTTCAGGATGATGAAGATGAATGGTGATGGAAATGTGTATCCGTGTGCATTGAAATTATTCTGATCAGACACTCCGCAAAGGTGAAAACCTTTGCGTTCAGTGCCGGGCCGCGGAAAACGCGGAAAACGCGATCTGCAAATGAATCCGACCGGAATCGAACTGGGGACCTCTCGCACCAATTTTGCTGACTATAGGACGGACGTCTCCGGTTACCATGGCATCGCCAACTTACACCTACAGTCATCCGCAAAAGTTCTCCTGTCCGGGGAGTGATGCAAGCCTTTCGGATTTGGTACTAGATAAATCACTCGAGATCTGTGTGTAGGAGTACTACACACGTGTCTGCACGCGAGACTTGTTCAGTCTCGCACCGTGAGACGGGCTGAACACGGCTGAATCCTTCTTTAGAAGGGGGCGTAGCCGGTACTATCGAAATCAGCCAAGCGTATATTCTGATCAGACACTCCGCAAAGGTGAAAACCTTTGCGTTCAGTGCCGGGCCGCGGAAAACGCGGAAAACGCGATCTGCAAATGAATCCGACCGGAATCGAACTGGGGACCTCTCGCACCAATTTTGCTGACTATAGGACGGACGTCTCCGGTTACCATGGCATCGCCAACTTACACCTACAGTCATCCGCAAAAGTTCTCCTGTCCGGGGAGTGATGCAAGCCTTTCGGATTTGGTACTAGATAAATCACTCGAGATCTGTGTGTAGGAGTACTACACACGTGTCTGCACGCGAGCGATTGAAATTATGGCTGGCTTACGTGTAGAGCGACTAGATGACCTAGACGGTGGGGCCGGAAACAGCATGCTGGATTATACAGTGCAATGCACAGGTTTACCAGACTCTCAGCTCGTGAGTCTAGTTTTGATTGTGCACAGCACTGTACAGCTAATGGCGCCTCCGGGCATGAGGGAAGGCGGGAGTACATCTGCCCCAGCCATATTCCCAGTGTGAAATATACAGAGATGAAAAGCACTCTGTGTTAATTATTGTGCGCTCCCTGGCAAGGGAATACGTGCTACATGATCTCCCAACGGAGTCATGTTGTGATTTAATTTTAATTTTAATTAATTAATTATCAATGCTTGCAAGTTTTCAAATGCACGTGTACGGATCAAGTGCAAGTTCATGTATGGGCATGTGGTTAGTATTATTCTGATTAGTTCCTTGTTCTGTCTCTTCTAATTCAGTCAATATTCAACCATCCTTTCCAACAAATATGGAATTCGTTTGCGGTTTTACCCGTGGGCTAGCATACTACATGAGCATGAATAAGGCATCCCATGCATTGCCTGCGGCAGGCTCCATCACGCTGTGTTCTTAGTTGAGACAGACAAGTCCTGCGGCGCCACGCATTGCTTCAGGGCTTGGAACACATCCAGTGTGGTGGCATCCACACCAAACTTGCTCAGCTGCCGGCCATATTCCTGCAGCAATGCGAGTAGCCAGCATGACCACAAAGATGCAACGTAAGAGCTTTGCCAACAAGCAGAAGCAAAGAGACACCGCTTCCAACGCACACATCCAAAAGCATGCTTGCACCACTGCCACCTATGGAAGTATCTGGCTGGAAAACATGGCAAATGCATGCACCCTCCCCATGACACCACGCTTGTTGACTCAGTACCCCTAAGCAACTCACCTGGACATCCAGCACCAGTTGTGCGCAGATCTTGTCCGTGTCGGAAACACCTGCACCGCCGGCATTGGCGCCACCGGCTGCCATGGCGTTGGGCCCGCTCGTGGAGCCCGCGCGCGTCTTGAGCCGCTTGAGGGAGGTCTCTGTCTTCCGCACCTGTGGCGAGGGAGGGGAGCATACAGCACACCGCGGAAAGATGGCGTCAAACGAGCCATGTTGACTGGTCAAAGGTGGCTGCGAAGAAAGATGGCAAGAGCATACCGGCAGCCACCTGTGCATGGATACCACAAGTGCAAACCCGACCCTCCATTCTGTGGGCATAACATCCTATCCTGCTGCAAGAGGCGGCCCTGGACCAGAAATGAGTACCATCCGCCCGGGGTCCCATTCAGTCATGGTGCCGACCCGGTCAATGATCCTGTGTCCCTAGTGTGCGGGCCAGGCGGCCGATTACTCCCGTAGGGCCCAGGCTGCTATCCCCTCATGTGGTGACCCTGGTGTACCTTTCCCACCCTGGCGTTGTTCCCTGCTTGTGGTACCCCACTACTGCCCTCCTACCGCGCTCACAAGGCGACTCGCTTCCCCTGCTACCATGCGGATCCTGTACCTTGGCCCTGCCGGGGTGAGCCCGTATCCATTCCCCTGCTGTGTCGACCCGACATTTGTTCCACATTATTTCCGTCCTCTACATACCGGATACGCTTCCCCTACCGTGGTGTTGTCCCCCTGTCTGGCGTGAGCTGGTATCTGATCCCTCGTCGTGCTGATCAGGTAACGTGATTACGATGCCATGACGATGTGACATGATTCCTCACCGTGGTGACGATCGAATCGCTCCTCCTGTACCTTGCTAATAATATCCATGGTCCTCACCGTGGTGACCAGGTCGTTGGCCATCTCCTCGTATCGGCCGGTGACGCGCGTGACGACTGCCAGCACCAGCGACGTGCGGCTCTCGGGGGACAGGTACGCCGCGCGCTCGCCCTCCACAAACGCCTGCGCCGGTGGGTGGAGGGGAGAAAGGCAGGGGAGAGGGCAGCAGACAACGGGATGCCAGCAGAATGGAGGTGGCAGCAATCAGCACGAGCGCAAAGGGCATTTGTTGTTGTTTGGTTTCGGCCAGGGAAGAGGACGGGGGGGTGGCAAGGGGAAGATGTTGAGCACCTTGCTTTTACTGCAGTGACTGGGAGCGATACTAGTCCAGGGTTTCATGTTATTGCGGTTCAAGTACACAGGGTAATGCACCTCGGGATTCCTTATTGGCCACCCAGGGAGGGATGTGCTGGATGACAGCACCATTCCTTCCATGCAACCCGCCAGTGCGACGGAGGCCACGGGCCCCTGCCAAACCTATCCAAGACCGGCAGCAAGAAAAGCACTGGCTGTTGTAGGCGGGCATGTTTTGCATGGCGCAGAAAGCTACCCAACACAATGACTCGCGCCGTGTGGTCCGCGCGTCATGCTCCCCCATGCCTGCTTTGCGTGGTGTTTCCAAGGCATACGTGCGTGTGAGGCCCCACCTTGAGCGGCTGCAGCACCCCCGGCACAAAGTGTGAGTGCCGCGTAGGCAGCGGCTTGTTGGTCATGCGGTAGGTGGCCGTGATGCCCCGCAGCTGCTTCAGCACCTGCGACGCACCAGTGATGGGGGTTTGGGGGAGGGGGGGGGGGGAAGGGGGGGGAAGGGGGGGGAAGGGGCACATGCGGAAGACGGAGGGGGGGGGGCGCATGCCAGCACAGGTTACGACAGCACTTGTGCCACAGGTTATGCCAGGGTGTGCTTCTGTGCTGCCATGGCCAAGGCGGGCTGGGGGATGGGCAGGCACACATCATGGTCCCATGTGTCCAGGTAGTGGCACCAGACCGGTAGGGAGCGGCACGGCAGAGGAGAGGGGATGGCGACAGGTGTACAGGTGTGGCCAGGTCGATGCATGCACGGGTAAATGAGCCGTACAGGGGTGGATGCCAGTGCACAGGCACCATATCTGGCCAACAGCAAACAAGCAAACCGCAGCAACTTATAAAAACGAACAAGACAAGAGAAGCGCCGGATCACCAGGTGCTGCTGCATGCATACACGCTGGCTACCACAGACGCTGGCAGCCCGCAGCTAGTGGTGTGAGGTCGACAAGCCATGGGAGAATCCTGGCCCTATAATAGAGGCAACAGTGTTGCAATAGCAGGACCTCCTGCGTCACAGTTCTACTTCTGCACATGTCGGCAAGAAAGTGTGAGACATCCACCACGCCATGCTGGCAGCTGGCAAGATTCCTCGGGCATGGCTTGTACCACCAGCCGCATGTGGCTCCGAGGGCCACGTGGGCGTGGTGAGTCATCGGCGGCTGGCGATGGAACAGCACCTAGTGGCCACATCCATCCAAAAGAAGTGCAGCAGAAGCTGGTCGCAGGATGGAAAGAACGGGCATGTATTGCTCGACCCAAGTAAAAGTATGACTGGACCCAAGTTCAATTCTGCATGCACTTAGAGACGCAGTGGACGACAAAAGGCACCACGCAAACGCACTGTCACATCGCAGACAAATTAAAGTTTCACAGCATCCATCCCTCCATGCAACAAAGTACATACATTTCCTTCCTTAGTTCAAACACAGTTCTATTTCATAACTAGGATGCTACAGAGATATCCCGAGCACCCTATGCACCCTATCCTACTGGCAAACTCGACACCCACCTCAACACACTTATCCACCACCGCGTCGGTCATGATGTCCTCCACCGCCTCCACCGGTTCCAACAGCTGCGCGACGCATGCCTCCATCGCAGCCCGCACGGCCGACCCTGTCACCTGCGGCGCGCCGTGGTCGCTGCCACCCGTGTCCGCCCCCGGTGCGCGCCCACCATGCACTGACCCTGGTTCTGAGTGGCTTCCGTCATGGCCTGTGTCGACGTGCCCCCCGTGGCCCCCGTGCCGGCTGCCAATAGACAAAGCCGGGGACAACAGCGACGGCTCCGCGGGTGAGGGGGCAGCATGGGCACCTGGGGTGGCCGCGGGGGTGGAGGTGGACGAACCCCCCATCGTGGTGGCATGCGGAGCCTCTGCGGTCTCAGGCAGGGCAAGCTTCGACAGCACCAGCTTGACCAGCTCCGTTTTCACCTTGGACGATAGCAGTAGCATGTCATGGTGTACCTGTATGGGGTTGGAGGGGTGGGTTGGAGGGGTGGGATGGAGGGTTGGTGGAAGCGTTAAAGGGGGGTTGGAAGGGGGGGGGGGGGGGGGGGGGGGGGGGGGGGGGGCACAAAGTCGAGCGGCAACAGTGCAAGTGGTCTTTGGACAAACAGCGTCCTCGTTCCGCCTAGAGAATCGAAACTCGAACTTGTTTCTTGGTTGGGGGGACCAACACCAGGTCCACCCACCCACAGTGACGAGGTCCGTCCACCCATCCGTCCACCCACCAGGCCAGGTGCATCCACATATCAAGGCGAGGGCTGTCCATGTACCAAGATGAGGTCTTCTGCCGTTGCGTTGAGCGCCCACTGCCCCGAGGACGCATCGCTGTCGTCCCCACGCGTGCCAGGTGGCGGACTCTTCGTGGCCGCCCTGGTGGCCTTGCGTGCGTCCACGCCGGCCAGCAGCCACGACACGTACCTGGCAGCCAGTGGTCCAGCGGTGAAGGTGGCAAGGGGGCGGGCGGTGGAAGGGCAAGGGAAGGAGACGGAACATTTATCCATCCACAATTTGCAGGATGAAACAGGCGGTTGCAACATGAGTGGGGTACCACATAAGGGGGGTGCCACATCAGGGGGCCCGCCACATAAGGGATTTGTAACATAAGGGGGGTGCCGCATAAGGGAGCTGCCCCATAAGGGGGGTGCCCCATAAGGGGTTTGCCACGTAAGGGGAGTGCCATGCAACATGGGGCCACGTAAGCAGCTGACTTGATAAAGCGGCTAAGGGCAGTCTACCAAGGGGAGCTCGTCTAGGGACGAGTGAGTCTCTGCATCATGAGATAGGGCAGACGAGTCAGGACCAGAAGCCGCCACGCCGACTCACCAAATTTTTTATGCGGTTGAGTGTCTTCCGTCCCAATGTCACTCATTGATAGGACTGCACAAAGCTTGCAACTAGTCAACCTCGAAAGTCGGGAACCTCCCCAACACGACAGCAAAGCAGGTGGCGCGCACCTGGCCAGCAGCTGCAGGGTGAGGCGGAAGAACCGGTCGGCGACACCTGGCACGTACACCTCCTCGTGCCAGCATGAGCGCACGCATTCGACCACCTTGGCCGACTGCTGCAGCGCGAGGGTCTTGCCCGCGCCGCCCCCACGACCACCCCCTCCCCCTCCGCCACCGCCGCCAGCCGCCACGGGCGTCAGCATCGGCGCGGCGAGAGCGGCGTCCAGCGCGCCCGCAATGTCCTGGAAGCGCAGCGTGAAGTAGACTGTCAAATTCCACTTCTTTAGGAAGTCGGCATAAGGGGCGTGGCCGCGGAACACGGCGAGCGCCGCCTGCGTGGGGAGATACTCTGGCAAACCAATGCACGGGGAAGCCAGAAACAAATACAAGGCAACCAGAAACAAATACAAGGCAACCAGAAACAAATATAAGGCAACCAGAAACAAATATAAGGCAACCAGAAACAAATATAAGGTGAAACCATGCATGAGACAACCAAGAACAAATAGTAGGAGGTGAAGGAAGGCGTGAGGCATCTAGGAACAAATACGAGGCGAACCAATGCATGAGACAACTGCCGTGTGGGCACGCACCTTGCCAACTGAGTTTCCTCTAGTGTCGGTGAGCGTCTAGCGGCTCCAAGGGAAGGGGCTGAACATGTTGCACCCAACACAAATCAACCATCACAGGCAAGATGTCTACTCCGCTCAACCCACCTGCCCCCCAACAACCCATGAAAACGATACATGCATAAACAAAGACAAAGAGCCCACTACATGAGCCAGGTACCCCACCCACCCTCGAGCGCGGCCAGAAAGTCCATGGACGCATTGTAGTGCTGGAGAAACGCGGCCGGGTTGCCGGGTGAGAACACGTGGGGCCGCCTCTCGGCCAGCACAGCCAGCACCTGCTTCAGCACGCTGTTGCAGAGGAAGTCGAACGAGTGGAGGCCCGAGTTGGCTGCCGGCACACGCACACGAGGGCGTTGGGGGAGGGGGCGGCAGTGCAGAGGTGCATACACGTCAGCAGGGATGCATGGACGTAAGCAGGGATGCATGGGCGTAAGCAGGGATGCATGGGCGATAGGAAAGGGCGATAGCAAACAGGCACAACAAGATGTGTTCCTGTATTCATGTGTTGATTTGTGTATTGATACGTGCTGGCGCGTCACAGGTGCAGGGCCGTGTGTTGCAGGGAGGGTGTGCTTGGGGGGAAAAGCTTATTGGTTTAGGGTTCAGGGCTCACAGGCGTGGGTGGTAAGCATGGGTAGTGCGCACAGGAGACCAAGCCATCCCAGAGCAATGGTCCTGTTGCAATGGTGGGCGTGGTCTTGTGCGTGGTCTTGTGCGTGGCCTTGTGTCTGGTCGTGTGCTTGGTAGTGTGCGTGGTCTTGTGTGCGGTCTTCTGTGTGGTCTTGTGCGTGGTCTTGTGTGTGGTCTTGTGCGTGGTCTTGTGCGTGGTCTTGTGCGTGGTCTTGTGCGTGGTCTTGTGCGTGGTCTTGTGCGTGGTCTCGTGCGTGGTGTGGCGCAATGGGGGGCCGCGTGCTGCACGTGCGCTGTCCCCGTGCCGGGTGAAAGCACTAGGGGACCCAGACAACAAAAGGTGGGCGCAGCCGGCAGGGCACACCCAGCGGGAAAATGGAGCGGTGGCGCTGATGGGGCACATTGCAGCGTGTTCACACCGAGGGGGGTTGATTGGGGGCATCATTTGTTGTTCGTGGCATGGCTGGGCAGGAGGGGCGTATCTAAAGCCAGCACACGTGCGCACCATCACACGTGCGCGCACTGTCCTATATGCGCGCGTGATGGCATACGCCTGCGCGCTTGCATGCATACGCGAGCGCCCTAGCAAACGTGATGTCGTGCATGCGGGGGCGCACGTACCTGACAGCGTGAGCTCGATGAGGTAGCCACACTCGGCCTTGACTGCGTCCGTCACCGCCCGATAGATGGACGCCAGGTCATCGCCAGACAGCCCGCCTGCGATTGGCACAGGGTGGTGCAGGGGCGTGCGTGCCCGGTGCGCGGCAAGGAGGTGGGATGGGTGATTGCCACCGGCACCACCCAGTGCCAGGTCATGATGGGGACCCCACGTCAACCAGGTTCGCCAGACCGAACCCGCATCTGGCTACGTACGATCAGGGGCCTGCACCTAGACCAGATCCAAGATGCCAGAAGAACCGAGTTGAAACTGGGCCCGCTAAGCACAAGGAATGCACTCGTGGCGAGGCTGGAGATGCAAGGGAAGGTCACCGAGGGAACGAGGCAGAGATGGACCAGAGGCCAACTCCCTCGCCACAAGTCCACTAGCATCACCTTGCCTCAAGTCAGAACGTGCACACATGGGTGACGCTCCTGGACATAGGCTGGTGGTTAGGAGTGTCCTGTGCCCTTATGCTGCTCTCTGGTGGCTAAAGCAGTACCGAATTCAAACACTTGGCATCGAGCCACCGACACTGTAAAAATAATAGAATGTATGACAGCTTCACATCAATCCCCACCCATGTCAACACTACCTTCACATCTCTTGGAATGCCTGTCCTCTACTGTCCCAACACTAGCCTGCAACTGTGAACCCGACCCCTTCACATTGGCCTCGCTCACGCAGCCTCAACAACCCCAAACCACAGATGGGTTCGCCATTGTAAAGCACAGGTTGTGACCGCCCACCCCCCTCAAACGGCTGGCACCCCGTCCTCAAGCTTTCCACTGCCGACTTCCCCCCCATTCCCATGCTAGCAGGGACCCAACACACCCTTGCCACCTCTCCCCCCCACGCACCCTTGCCACCTCTTCCCCCCTCGCAACCTTGCTACCCCCCCCTCCCACGCACCCTTGCGACCTCTCCCCCCCCACACACCCACCCACCCTTTCCCACCTCTCCCCCCCCACCCTCGCCACGTCTCCCCCCACGCACCCTTGCTGGTCGCCGGCGGTATCGCTGCGTCCACAAAGGGGGCCACCACCAGCTCTCGGAACACCTCCTCCGCCCCCGCGGTGTCATCGATGGTGGCGTACGCGCGCAGGCAGTGGAAGATGACCTTGGTGTCGCGCCGGCTGATGCCGCCGCGCAGCGCCGCCTGCAGCCGCTTGCCCAGCTGGTCGTCGATGGCGGTGATGCGGGGCTCCATGCTCATGACAAAGGGCAGGTCCTGGTGGGGTGGGGTGGGGTGGGGTGGGGTGGGGTGGGGTGGGGTGGGGTGGGGTGGGGTGGGGTGGGGTGGGGTGGGTGGGGTGGAGGTGGAGGGGGACAGCAGAGAGAGTGAGAGACAGGGCACAGGGTGGGGCCCGGGATGGAGGGAGGACGAGGGGGGGGAGGGGAGAGAGATAGAGATAGATAGATAGATAGATAGATAGATAGATAGATAGATAGATAGATAGATAGATAGATAGATAGATAGATAGATAGATAGATAGATAGATAGATAGATAGATAGATAGATAGATAGATAGATAGATAGATAGATAGATAGATAGATAGATAGATAGATAGATAGATAGATAGATAGATAGATAGATAGATAGATAGATAGATAGATAGATAGATAGATAGATAGATAGATAGATAGATAGATAGATCAAAGAGACAACCAGCGCAGGCCAGAAATCGGGAGAATCCGGACCATGGTAGCTCGAGCCTGCCGTTATCTTTTCCGCGTTTTCGAGTCGTTCAGGATGATGAAGATGAATGGTGATGGAAATGTGTATCCTTGTGCATTGAAATTATGGCTGGCTTACGTGTGGAGCGACTAGATGACCTAGACGGTGGGGCCGGAAACAGCATGCTTGATCAGGGCGTGTGTTTCTAGCCTAACTGGCCGGGAGTGTCTAGTGGTGAGCACCATTGCTGCGATCGCTCTCCCACCATTTACGAGGAAATACCCGCAAATGGAAAACCACTGAAAAGGTCTAGCTAGTCAGTCATCACGTTAGCCATGCCATGATTCCAAACGTCCAAGAACTGCACACGGTGCAAAGGCAAAAAGCCGGAGGACAGCACTTTCAAATGTGCGGCGGGAACCAAAAGCCCGCGGATGCCAGAAAACATCGTGTTGCGGCAGCGACGCGACGATGTGGACAACGATAGATAGATAGATAGATAGATAGATAGATAGATAGATAGATAGATAGATAGATAGATAGATAGATAGATAGATAGATAGATAGATAGATAGATAGATAGATAGATAGATAGATAGATAGATAGATAGATAGATAGATAGATAGATAGATAGATAGATAGATAGATAGATAGATAGATAGATAGATAGATAGATAGATAGATAGATAGATAGATAGATAGATAGATAGATAGATAGATAGATAGATAGATAGATAGATAGAGAGATAGAGATAGAGATAGAGATAGAGATAGATAGATAGAGAGAGACAGAGAGAGAGAGAGAGAGAGAGAGAGAGAGAGAGAGAGAGAGAGAGAGAGAGAGAAGGCAAGGTTTAGACAACGTCATCCAAGTACCAGTGTCTTTCTGGCAGCATGTGCAGCGTGGTCTGCAAATAGAAGCAAGTGACCAGGCATGGGACTAGGGTTCACGATGGCCACCCCTTCACAAATAACAGGCGGCAGGGTCATCATGCTTTGTGTTGGGAAGTTCCATTGAAGTGATCTCTGCCCTGCACAGGGCACAAGAGGTGGCTCACCCAATCAGGGCGCAATAAACAGCTCACCTGGCCGTGCGCGACGTAGAACTTGAGACGGTTCACTTCGCTCGCGATACGTTCCAGCAGCCGTCCAATCGCCTCCTCCATGCCAGTCCCCGGTCGCCCACCATCCTCCGGTGCAGAGGCGCCGCCAGCACCGTCCACATCCTCCGTCTTGGCGGACGGCTTCCCCTCGCAAGTGGCATCCAGCTCCGCCAGGAGTTTCTCGACTTTGCAGACTACGTGAGAGGTGTCCAGCAGCAACTCGAGCACTTGGCGGGCAGCGGAGGCGTCGGCGCGACGCTTAAGGCCTGCGTCTAGTGCAGAGAGCGCCTTGGCAACCTCATCTCGTACTCCCACCATTTTAGACCGCAGTTCTGTGAGTGGCGCCCGCATCCGAAGGACTGCTCCATCCACATCCACCAGCTTCGTGCTGAGGTTGACGAAGTCGGCATAATCCCGATTGATAAGCTCTACTAGTTCGTTCTTGAGGCTCAATAGGTGGGAGTTCAACTCAGAACGCAGGGTTTCCAAAGGTACGCTTCGGCGTAGGTCGGCAATGTAGTCGTCGGCATTGAAGTCTTCATCCGAGAAGGCGTCCGTCTTGAACCAGCCGGGAAGGCTGTACGTGTCGTCTCCGAACAAGGCTGCAGCTGCATCTTCCAATAGAGGTGCCGGCTTAGCAACCAACGCCGTGCCACCAACGCCATTCGCATGGGGGCCCGTTTTCGCCTCAACCATTCTGGCCTCCTGGACAGTCTACCAAACGATCAAAGTGCTACGTGCGGTTTAACCCGCGCGAAGATATCAATTTACACCTTGCCAGGTCTTTCCATTTCCCCATTCTCGAGCAGTGCAACTTATTTTCACATTAACTTCTACACTTTGAACCTAGAAACCAACTGCAGCAGCTTATTATTTGGCCACTGCAGGCATGGAGACGCCATTGTTCACCAATTTTCTACCTCTAGTTGTTACTGTATGCGCAAAGTTTGCCAGGAGCAGGCCCGGAGAGCGAAAAGACTGGGAAAGGAATGCCTGACCAGCCAATACTTATAACTAAACAAGTAGAACGCAATGAATGGCCATTGCGGAACAGGCAAGCAAAGGAACTTTCTGACCTGGAGGCCAGCCTGACCACGGCGAGTGCGGCCAGTTGAGAATCTTGGGTGCATTGCTGTGAGGCACGTTGCGGGCAAACTAAATGGTTGGCAGTAGTTGGCACTTGGCAAGTCCGTGCGCCTTTCTGTTCTAAGAGAACACCTGGCACAGTCCTCGCACATCAGGGGGAGCACATAAGACAGGTAATGGCTTCCTACCATCACGGTTAATAGTTTCCAGCGTGCCGCTCTTTGGAAAACTACTCGCGAAAGGCCCTCAATTATTTACATTCCTTTAAATTCTGTTAAGGGTCCTTGTTTCGGTTCATACTGGCCTACGTTTTTTTCACACCATGAATGCAGAGGCTGCTGACTCACCGTCTCCATTTCAATTTCACCATTTGGATTCCACACCTGCAGCTTTTTCCGACACAAA
>RPFO01000276.1:3966770-3997046 GCA_009746045.1 Mesostigma viride
GGCCTCGCTACTTGTGCTGTGCCCACATGTCTTGTACCCGCTTGTGGCATGTCGAGCTGACTGTCCATCCGTCGGCACACCCTTGTTAAGGGTTGTGGCATTTGTAAAACGATGTCCCAAGGAAGACATGAGACTCATGAACAAACCACCCCCTGTCCCCTGATCCCTGCCTTGTAGATTGTGTGTTATTCTAGCAACTGCAGACACAACCGCCTTTCGTGCCCCCCTTTCTCTGGTTTTCCTCACCGACTGCTCCGTGTGTATTGCCGTCGTGTGCGCTAGCCGGGCGCAGCCACCTGGCGCTGGGGGGATCCATGAACCAATTTGAGGACGACGCGGAGCCCTACCTGGCCACTGCCAAGCGGATATATAAGGACCTTCTCAGGTGCGGTGGGGTATACATAGACCTGCTCAGCGGTGGGTTAAGAGAGACCTGCGGAGGTTCGGTGAGCTATGTAAAGACCCGCTTAGGTGTGGTATAGACCTGCTCAGCGCAGTGAGTTAAGAGAGACCTGCGGAGGTTTGGTGAGCTATGTAAAGACCCGCTTAGGTGCGGTATAGACCTGCTCATCGCGGTGGGTTAAGAGAGACCTGCGGAGGTTCGGTGAGCTATGTAAAGACCTGCTTAGGTGCGGTATAGACCTGCTCAGCGCGGTGGGTTAAGAGAGACCTGCGGAGGTTCGGTGAGCTATGTAAAGACCCGCTTAGGTGTGGTATAGACCTGCTCAGCGCGGTGGGTTAAGAAAGACCTGCGGAGGTTCGGTGAGCTATGTAAAGACCCGCTTAATTAATTAATTAGTTAAACTCATGCTCCCGTTGGGGAGTCACGGAGCACCGGAGTCCTTTAAATCCCTGTATGTGCACAACAGGAAGAAAGGGCAGAGACCCCCTTTCTCCTTCATGCCAGAGGCATGCCACAGCAGCAATCGGACACGATAGACGTTCCGGCAAGTTCTGTGGGTGCAATAAGACCCGCATTAGCATATCATAACAAGGAGCGTGGGCAAGTAAGCGAAGCATAGCCAGGACGAAGCATGTCTGACTGTACAAGGGCTAAGCTAAGGCTATGGCTAGGTGTGTACCGTGCGATAGTGGTGCACGTGACTAGATATGGTGGCACAGCTAGGCAAACATTCTAGACATGGATGCCATGGCGGCAGTGACTACCAATAGATACAAGCTAGGCTATTCTAGCCCGCAGGGGGCGTCCACATCTTGTGGTTGATCATCAGGTCCCCGCCCCGCCAGTACCAGAGGTATTCCAGCCACAGGTCGCGTCGCTGCTGCTGCGGTGGCACCCGCGCAGTTCTACCTCACCTACCAGGCCCATGAGGGTAAGAAGCTGGTCCTTGAGCTCCTAGGCAAGGGTGGTTGACGTCTCACCTGGCTTCTGGGGGAAACGACGCAGCACCACTCGGCACTCGCGGCGAGCGCGGTCGGTGGCCTCCCGTTGTTTTGCTTGGCGAAGGTCTTCAAGCTCCTGGAGTTTCGTAGCGATGGCGCCAGTGGTCGAGGCGGTCGCTGACCTCAGCAGGTCCGCGTAGGAGTGCGGCGAGAGGCTATCATCTGCCGGCCGGTCGGGCTGGGCTGCGATGGTGGCCGTCTGCGGCGCAATTGCTGGGACCTGCGCGGCCAGGGCGTCGGTGAGGGCGGTGATGGCTTCAAGCTTCTTCATGAGCACGCCGCACGTGCCCTCCACCTGGTTTAGGCGAGAGACAAGTGCGGCGTGCGTCTCAGATGCCTGCGCCCATTGTGGAGCGCCGTGAACTGAGGTTGGAGCTTGTGGGCAACCCGGGTTTCCACATTGGAGACTCGGGCCTCCACCATGTTGTGCGTGGTGTTCAGCGATGTCAGCTGCTCGGCCAGCGGCCAGGTCACATGCTCCTCCAGCACTGCGCGGAGGTCATCCTTGCAGAGGGAGGGAGCCGATGCGGCGGCCGGCTGCATGGGGGCTGGGGTGCGGAGCGTTCTGGTGATGTCGCTTAGGCGGATCTGGAATTGGCTGGTCAAGATAATCAGGCGTTGGTGTACTTCGTCAAAAGCATAGAGCCAGGACATGTCTACATGGTAGTCAATAGCTGCCCCCTTCTGGGGCACGAAGAGCTTCCGTTCCTGTTCAAGGAACTTGAGGATCTCGATGCATTCCTGCGGCGACAATTCTTGCCACTCCGTGAAGGAGAAGCGTGAGTCGCCGGGGAGGAAATGGCTCCATTTGCGATCGTGGCAGGGTTTCTTGGGCTCAGGCGAGGCGCTTGGCGATGGTTTGGCGGGTAAACCAGGCCGCTTGGCAAGGGCAAGGGCGAGAGGGTTGGTCAGGGCACTGGGAAGCTTTTCCAGCTCCTTTTCCAGCCCTCGTATAGCTTTCGGAGTCGTCATAGCTGCTTGTCACGTGCGTAACTTTTCCGATACTGCGTGTCAGCCGTAACCAATGATACGAGCGAGTGCGTCTTAACAAGGCGCATCCAATGCAAGTTATCTGACTGAAATTTGGGGCTCGGACGCAAAAGTTCTGAGCTCCGCCGTCAGCCATACCGCCGTCAGCCATTATTGCTCTTAAATCTGAATTCAGCTAGGATCCATGGGAGGGGGAAGAGTAAAGACCCGCTTAGGTGTGGTATAGACCTGCTCAGCGCGGTGGGTTAAGAGAGACCTACGGAGTTTCGGTGAGCTATGTAAAGACCCGCTTAGGTGTGGTATAGACCTGCTCAGCGCGGTGGGTTAAGAGAGACCTGCGGAGGTTCGGTGAGCTATGTAAAGACCGGCTTAGGTGCGGTATAGACCTGCTCAGCGCGGTGGGTTAAGAGAGACCTGCGGAGGTTCGGTGAGCTATGTAAAGACCGGCTTAGGTGCGGTATAGACCTGCTCAGCGCGGTGGGTTAAGAGAGACCTGCGGAGGTTCGGTGAGCTATGTAAAGACCTGCTTAGGTGCGGTATAGACCTGCTCAGCGCGGTGGGTTAAGAGAGACCTGCGGAGGTTCGGTGAGCTGTGTAAAGACCTGCTTAGGTGCGTGTGATATATATGGACTTGCTAAGGAGCGGTTCACTATATATAGACCTGCAAATGTGGGCTGGGCTATTGAAAGACCCGCTAAGGTGCGGCCTGCTACGGTGACCTGCAGGAGAGGGCATAAACACACCAACCCTGAAAGGCATTTTGTTGATACAAGGACCCTGTAAGGTCCAGGGCAACACGCGCCTGCATACCTGGTATCGACGGGCTGTTTTGCTTTTGTTGTTGTGAGTATGCCAACACCGTGCCTTGAGCAAGGTCAGCCGCACAGGGTAGGGAGTTCTGTAACGGCCACATGGAGCGCCTTGTGGTGTGGCACATGTGAACGGAATAAGCAGGCACTGAGCAGCCTAAAACTTGATACCTGATCGTGGCACCCATTCCAGTAACTGTTTCATTCAAAGGAGAAGCTTTTCATGAACCCCATCCACTGCCTCCACCACATTCACCATGCCATGGCGTGCCATGCCCACGCTCACAGCGCGGGAGAGCAAAAGCGTGGGCCATGGTCTCATGCATCTCATGCATCTCACGCATCTCACGCATCTCACGCATCGCACGCATCGCACGCATCTCACGCATCTCACGCATCTCACGCATCTCATGCATCTCATGCACGGCCTGCTCACGGCGCCGGCCCTAGCTCACTGCAGTGGCAACTCATGCTTCCCATATAGTGTGCAAGCATCAGCTGGTGGCAGCAGTAATATGAATGCTGCTGTGTGCCAAGTGGCCACCTCACTGCTGATTTCGTCCCTGTATGCCACGCGCGACGCATGAGCGCTGACCAGCTAACCAGCTACACAATTCTTGCATGGGCACATGCTCCTCGATTGCCTGCTTGTGTGTGTGCATGTGCATGCAGCGTTCAGAAGAACCAGGAGAGTGGCAAGCTGGAGGTGGCCAGCACCGTCTACCGCATCAGCGCGGTGGAGGCAGATGGGTGGTGAGTGATTGCAACACACGGCAAACCGCTGTGAGGCTTGCTGGCAGGCGGGCGGGCGGGCGGGCGGGTGGGTTTACCTGTAGATTTACTGACCCAAGCATGTGCCCGCTCGTAAGCCCCTTGTACTTTTGCCTCGATTGTGTTGACATGGGCTAGTCGGTAATGCTGCTAGTACAGATGCAAGCTGAAACGCGTCCTTAGGGTACGCATCGCAGCAACGCCAGCTGCTTGTACTGGTCATCTCAGTGATATGCAGGCTTGGTGTTAGCTCTTAGATTGTTGGACTGAGCCGAAGGGGTAATCGCTTTTCACCTGTTGTGAGTGCTGGCATGGCACATGTTTTCCGGTTATCAAGTACCCTTCTGTGGCCCACTACTGGGGAAATAGCAGGCAGGCAAAAAGCCACAACGTGGTTGGTAGACTGCAACGAGAAAGCAATACAACAGTGGGGGCCATCCATTTTAAAATACTCAATTGGTTTGCTGTTCTCTCGGCACTTTAAGCTATGTGTGCAGGCTGTTGGGCCGGTACTCATGGGCATGTGTGAGGAGGCTAGCCTGCAGATGGTTTCTGGGTAATAAATGTAAGTGCATGCCATCTTCTGCATTTGGTGACTAGAATGGTGTATGTTCACTGGAATGCAATATAGCTATCACGAGTATGCTTGAGTGCCTAGTAGTAGACATGTAGCTATCTTATGCACGCATTTGTTTTCGTATAACCGAGACTAACTACCACTAGCTCTTCTTATAGTTCTTACAGTCGCGCAACATGGCTCCATCTCTGATCTGGACGCTGCCATACCGGGTTTGCCTTGTGCATAAAATTTGTGATCATTGCGGGGCGCCGCCACAGGAAGCTTTTTCCTGCGGAGTCTCGACAAAACTTCTGTTACCTGGTGGTTGACTCCCTCAAGAGGCACGTAGCTGTATGGTACTTTGCCTACATTCCTTACTGGTGATGTGGCTGTTACTGGTGACGACTTTTTTTGTAGGGGGAGGGCACGTGCATATGTACAATGCAAATCATCCACGGCAGGCTGCATCCCCGATAAACATGCATCCAATATATAAGTGCTGCTTCGTGTATAGGCAAAGGAACTCCCCTGAACCTAGGTAATCTATTTATTTCGTGGGGAAGACCCACCTGGGTAGTGTACGCTGGTTAATGCATGCAGTTCAAGGTCCGATCATGCTTCCAGGAATAGTTGTCTTAGTTTTAATTCAAATGTGGCCGCCGTGTATACAATTAATGAGGAAATATTGCAATGTATCGATCACAATTCCCATGCAGCCATTATAAGAAACATTCTTTCACTTCATAAGAAACATTCTTTCATGAATGCATTCATGCATGTATTCCCATCCAGCAAGGAATATGTGCTACATGATCTCCCAACAGAGTCATGTTATAATTTAATATAATTTTTTTTTATTCATGTATTCATACACTCACCCACCCACCCACCCACCCACCCACCCACCCACCCACCCACCCACCCACCCACCCACCCACCCACCCACCCACCCACCCACCCACCCACCCACCCACCTACCCACCTACCCGCCCACCCACCCACCCACCCATGCACCCACCCACCCACCCACCCACCCATGCACCCACCCTCCAGCCACCCGCCCGCCCGCCCGCATATGCACGCATGCCCGCCCGCATGCCCGCACGCCCGCACGCACACCCACCCACGAGCCTAACTGGCCGGGAGTGTCTAGTCAGTGGTGAGCACCATTGCTGCGCGCACCACTGCTACGATGCCATGCCTAGAATGTTTGCCTAGCCTTGCCATCATACCTAGTCACGTGCCCCGCTAACGCACGGTACACAACCAGCCATAGCCTTAGCTTAGCCTTCAGGCTATGCTAAGGCTTAGCCTTATGGCTGTACAAATTTGTACAGCCATGCTACGTCCTGGCTATGATCAGATTACTTACGGATTCAGCCGTGTTCAGCCCGTCTCACGGTGCGAGACTGAACAAGTCTCGCGTGCAGACACGTGTGTAGTACTCCTACACACAGATCTCGAGTGATTTATCTAGTACCAAATCCGAAAGGCTTGCATCACTCCCCGGACAGGAGAACTTTTGCGGATGACTGTAGGTGTAAGTTGGCGATGCCATGGTAACCGGAGACGTCCGTCCTATAGTCAGCAAAATTGGTGCGAGAGGTCCCCAGTTCGATTCCGGTCGGATTCATTTGCAGATCGCGTTTTCCGCGTTTTCCGCGGCCCGGCACTGAACGCAAAGGTTTTCACCTTTGCGGAGTGTCTGATCAGAAGATTACTTGCCCACGCTCCTTGTTATATGGTATGCTCACATGGGTCTTATTGCACCCACACCCACAGAACTTGCCGAATCGTCTATCGTGTCCGATTGCTGCTGTGGCATGCCTCAGGCATGAAGGAGCAAGGGCGTCTCTGCCCTTTCTTCCTGTTGTGCACACACAGGGATTATAATTACTCCCCAACGGGAGCACGAGTTTACTTAATTACGCTACGATCGCGCGGCTCTCCAACAATTTACGAGGAAATACCCGCAAATGGAAAACTACTGAAAAGGTCTATTGTTGTTTTTCATGGACGCAGGCAGGGAAGACACTCCCTTACATCAGTTATACAGTATTTTTTAACGCAGAGAATTTGGAACCGAAACTCACTCACTGACATACATTATGTACGTAGTCAATAATACTTGCTGCATGCCCGCCCGCCGGTGCAGTATTAATTAATTAAATATAATTAAACTCGTGCTCCCGTTGGGGAGTCACGGAGTGCCGAAGTGCTTGGAATCCCTGTGTGTGCACAACAGGAAGGAAGGGCACACACCCCCTTTCTCCTTCATGCCAGAGGCATCTCACAGATGCTATCGGACCCAGTAAACGCTGCACGGTCGGACCCGGTAAACGGTGCAGTATATGCCACTGCGTGCCAGCACGGTGCCTGTTGATCGACCTTAATTAGGTTGTTCTAGACACTTGACACGTGCCACTTGTCCGTCAGGTGCTACAAGTTTGCCAATTGCCAGACCCGTCTCGGCTCCCCAGTCCCTGGGTAGATTGCCGGTCGGCCCACATGCATACTGGTGCGTACATTAATTAATTAATTAAACTCGTGCTCCCGTTGGGGAGTCACGGAGCACCGAAGTGCTTTTAATCCCTGTGTGTGCACTACAGGAGAAAGGGCAGAGACCCCCAGTCTCCTTCATGCCAAAGGCATGCCACAGCTGCAATCGGGCGCGGCTAGCTAAAAGGACAGGCTAACGATCCGGCAAACTGTGGGTGCAATAAGACCCATGTGAGCATATCATAGCAAGGAGCGTGGGCAAGTAATCTGAACATAGCCAGGGCGTAGCATGGCTGTACTAGGACTAGGCTAAGGCTATGGCTGGTTGTGTACCGTGCGTTGGCGGCACGTGACTAGGTGTGTTGGCACAGCTAGGCAACATTCTAGGCATGGCTGCCTTAGCGGCAGTGACGCCAATGGTTACAAGCTAGGGCTATTGCTATTCTAGCCCGCTGGGGGCGTCCACATCTTGTGGTTGATCATCAGGTCCCCGCCCCTCCAGTACACCTTGGGCTTCTGGGGGTCCTGCTTATGGCGGAGGTATTCCGGCCACAGGTCGCGTCGCTGCTGTTGCTGAGCGGGGGTGAGGTCGTCATCCAGCGTCCAGGTGAGGTCGTGCAACCGCTTGCGACGAGAGAGGAACCGCTGCTTATCCTCAGGGGAGGAGAAGGTGAGTAGGACTGGTGGGGGAGCCGCCTTGTCCCGTGAGTGGGGAAGGCGGTGGCACCCACGCAGTTCTACCTCACCTACCAGGCCCATGAGGGTAAGAAGCTGGTTCTTGAGCTCGTCAGCAAGAGAGGTTGACGTCTCACCTGGCTTCTGGGGGAAGCGACGTAGCACCACTCGGCACTCGCGGCGAGCGCGGTCGGTGACCTCCCGTTGCTGGGCCTGGCGGTGGTCCTCCAGCTCCTGGAGCTTTGTGGCGATGGCGTCGGTGGTGGAGGCGGTCGCTGACCGCAGCAGATCCGCGTAGGAGAGCGGCGGGAGGTCGCCAGCATCCTGCCGGGGTGGCTGGGATGCAATGGTGGCCGTCTGCTCCGCTATCTTGGGGACCTGTCTGGCCAGGGCCTCGGTGTGGGCGGTGATGGCCTCGAGCTTCTTCAGGAGCACGCCACACTTGCCCTCCACCTGGTTAAGGCGAGAGACAAGTGCCGCATGCGTTTCCGAAGCTTGCGCCGCGGTGTGCAGCGTCGTGAACTGGGGCTGGAGCTTGTGGACGACCTTGGTTTCCACGTTGGAGACCCGGGCCTCGACCGTGTTGAGCGTGGTGTTCAGCGATGTCAGCTGCTCGGCCAGCGGCCAGGTCACGTGCTCCTCCAGCACTGCGCGGATGTCATCCTTGCAGAGGGAGGAAGCCGATGGGGCTGCCGGCTGTGCGGGGGTGCGTACATATATTCATGCATGGGCCCCTGACTTCCGCCTTCTTCAAGGAGTGTTGCCGGCTCCGGGAGGACCGGCTGGACCTGGAGGGCCAGCGGGCCCCATATGGTCGGCGCGGACCTGGACGTGTCATATTGGCATCAGCGCTTGTCGGTGGCGCCGACTCGGGCCATGGCTGACATTATGCTCCGCCGTACGCGGGCTGATTTTGCTGTGCAGCAGGGCTATTAGGTTCCTCCCGTTAGGAGTTTCCATTGGTCTTATCGTAGAATAGAGCTTTGACATGGCTCTGTATATAGGTTTAATTATCAAGGAGACAACCAGCGCAGGCCAGAAATCGGGAGAATCCGGACCATGGTAGCTCGAGCCTGCCGTGATCTTGTCCGCGTGTTCGAGTCGTTCAGGATGATGAAGATGAATGGTGTCTGTGATGGAAATGTGTATCCTTGTGCATTGAAATTATTGCTGGATCGCCCTTACGTGTAAAGCGACTAGATGACCTAGACGGTGGGATGACCTAGAAGGTAGGTTTATAGCTGGGCCGGTTTGCTTTGGTTTGAGTGATTTCACTCTGCTGTACAAGTACTTATATTTTTAAAACATATATTCATTGCAAGCTGTTTCCGGCCCCACCGTCTAGGTCATCTAGTCGCTCTACACGTAAGCCAGCCATAATTTCAATGCACAAGGCTACACATTTCCATCACCATTCATATTCATCATCCTGAACGACTCGAACACGCGGACAAGATAACGGCAGGCTCGAGCTGCCATGCATGGCCCGGATTCTCCTGATTTCTGGCCTGCGCTGGTTGTCTCCTTGATACTGGTGCGTACATATATATTCATTGCCTATTGCATGTATTCATTTCCTTCATTCCGCGATGTGAATCGAGTGTCCCATGCCGGTGGTAGTTATTTTGTCGTGGTATGTCTTGTTAGCGTTAGCTTTGTTCATGTTTGATTGGGTGCTTTCACTCTGATATGTGAGTAAGTTATTATCATTATAAACATATATTCATAGAGAATGATAAATTACGTAGGTGGGATTGGCATGCAACATAAGGAAAAACCCGAAAAGAATACCCAATGGGACATCCGCCGATTTGGCGTTGGCAACCAGGGGTTTCAATGCATCCTGGAATGTTCTAAGAACCCTAAAGAAAATAACAGTTTTCTGACACGGGCATGTGCACAAGGATCACGCCAGCTGCACAATTAAGGTACAACTAACTACATCACAAAACTACGACACGTGCAGCAACATCGCTGCCGTCCCACCAGGCATGGGAGGGATCTAGACATGGCCGCATGGGTCGCGACAAAGTCGGCCCGGGTGCGGCGGAATAATACAGCAGCCACGCTGCGAGTGAGCTACGAGTGACAGGCGCTGCCGCGCCAATACGAGGACCACGTGCGGGCAGACCACGGGGCGGTCTCACCGTCGAGGTCGAGGCAATCTTCACGGCGCTGGCAGCACTCGTGGAAAAATTCCGCCGTCTTAGTTAGGGCCCATGGCCCCGAACTCCTCAAGGAAAAAGGGTAGGACCCGGTGGGGCCCCACATTGCCGTAGGAGGCAAACTTGTCGCGCTCAGCCACAACGGCTGACAGCACCGCCGACATCCAAACCCACCGGAGGATGTGGCGACCGGAGAGCGGCCGAGCCACAGAGACATCGATGAGCAGGTGGCAACGTCCTGCCCATCGTATAGTCAAGCACGGTAATGTCAGGGCGGTGGTTGGGTGAGTAGAGGGCGGCCCCATCCGCGTCCTCGCACTTGATGGCATGGAGTGGGGAAAGACCCAGAGGGCGATGGCGTAAAGGGCCTGAACCAGCGTGAACAAAGGGTTCATGGGGAGGGCGCGCATGAATGCGGCCCCACGCTCCCCTCAAGGGAAACGGAGTGATGCCAAGCCTTCCCCTGATCGTTCTTCAAGCTCGCGCATGCAGACCCATCAGTCCAGCCGGGATCGACAGTGTAGTATATCCGCGTAGGTCTTTTGTTGTTTTTCATGAACGCATGCAGGGAAGACACTACGGACTGACGAAAGTGGACACGCCGGGCGTGCCCTTGGGCAGGCGACGGTGGACGGCCTAGGCGGGGCGGACGAGGTCGCAGACCGGCCTGCTGTCCAGATCCCGAGGTAAGACTCCTACACATCCTGCACGAAGGGGAAGGGGGATGGGGTGACCAAGTCAGGGATGGCGCGGACGGCGCTGGGGCCGGATCAACCGGCGAATTGCCGCCCATGCCTCATGAGCAACGGCAGGGCCAAGGAAGGCGGTAGTGGGGGCGAGGCGAGCGGCGCGGGTGAGCCCACACTCCCGCCCATGCGCGGCAGGGGAGGGTGGCCATGCCCGCCGGCGCATGGAGTGAGGTGGCACGCTAGGGCCCGGGAGGAGCACCTGCAAGGCGGCCTGAATGCGCTCGTCGTGGCCCGCCCTCCGCGGCAAGCCGCACCAAGTGGGGGGGAGCGGGCCATGATCATGGAGCATGGGCCCATGGAGCCAGTGAACCACTACCGCCCCGTGCCCCGGCCGTGGGCACAAAACCAGAGGAGGCCGCCCTTTGGTCGGGGGGTCCTCATGAGGCGCGCCCAAGCCGACTCGAGGACATGCCTTGCGTTTTTTGTGTTAAGTGGGTGCGCTGTTCCACGGCGGTGGCCCGGAGTACATATATACCCTCGGCAGACATGAAATACAGTCATTACTGCCTGTTGCCGCGATCGCCGCCTAAAACTTGGTGTCGCAACTTAACGCGGTAACGCGGGTACGTACTGACCTTAACGGTAGAATTAGGCTAGCAGCCCACCCCCTCCGCCTCCTATGACGGACTTCTAGAGTCTACGGCGTCAACCCGATCCAGCACCAGCATCAATTGATATTGCCTCAAGTCCATTTTTTAGTTCAGGCCAGATATTTTGCGAAAGGTGGGCCGGGCCGGCCGTCATGAGGTATACGGCGCCAAACTTACCGGCGTCGCAACTTAACGCGGTAACGCAACCTTAAGAAACGCAACTTAACGCAGTCCCGAGTCCTTCCGCGGCTAGGATCGCCATGCGTCTAGGAATAGTTGAGTCACTGGTAGTATATACTGTACATATAGACTGTATAAAATACGGGGCAGTATTTCGATCCTATACGGTATCTGCCCAAGTGACCCAACCCCACTGACCAAGTCCCTGCAGTCCGGGTCGACAGAGTTTGAGCTACAGCTGTACGGGCGAACGTGGGCAACAACAACAACAACAACAACGGACGGACGGAGTTGTCCAGTGTCCACTTGGCGTCGATGTTACTAATTTACAACACTCGGAAAGGCAGCATGCACGTGAAGCAGCAATCTGAAGCAAGATATGGACCACGAACTGCTCAAGCCCCGGCGGTGGTAATAATACATACTTCGAGCTGGCTTTACGCGAAGGGTGCATTAGTTTTTTACTCAGAAAACGTCTATGCAACATTAAAAGTTCGTTACAGACTCCACTGCGGCAGTTCTGCCTCGCAGGCTTGCGGTAGCCCATGCACGGTTGTACATTGCATTTGCGCCTCAACTATACCCGGCCAGTGACCCGCATTAGTCCAGCCAATTCAGGACACGAGGTGCACGCATCAGAGCATGGCGCCTGTGGCGCATGGATAAGTTTAATGCAGATACGTTAATGATAATACTTAATGACACGTGTACACGAGGAAACATTATGGCAAGCACAACTGCGATAGATGCTTGTCGGGTTCCTTCCGGGTCCGTACCTATCCTCGGGGCGCCAATAAAGTTTAACTTGAGGCATGTTGCTGCTCCCATGGTGGGCCAGTCAGACCTTGCGTTTAGGATGATCTGCCGTCGACACGGAGCAGACGTGGCCTACTCGGAAATGCTGTTAAGGTACCTTTTTTTGGACGAAAATCACGAAGTTATGCCCAGCTGACGCGAACATGTGCCCGAAGCATAGGGTATAATTTCAACCCTCGCTACAGTTCCCAATGATTGCACGTTAAGATCTGTCTCATGTTACGTTCTCCGAATGTCATGCTCTGCCAACTGCGTTCCCGCCAGTGACAAATTCATCTCCGATCCCGCCTACCGATCCGCACGGCTGCAAACATGTGACGCCGACCGGCCGCTGGTGGTCCAGTTTGCAGGGGACGACGCCGACACCCTGCTGACGGCATGCCGGCTCGTGGAGGGCATGTGCGACGCGGTGGACTTGAACTTGGGTTGCCCTCAGAAGGCGGCGATGGAGGGCCATTACGGCGCCTATATGTGTGACAAAAAGGTGGGCGCCAAGGTGCCAGCGTCTTGTTCACCAGGATATACATATAGGAATGGACTATCCCTGTACGCCACTGCATCATGTAGCGTTGCAGGGTAAATAAATATCACTGTGCTACCGCTGTATGAGGCGTTGCAGGGGCTATAAACTCAAGTGTATTCCTGCAACCATAACTGCCTTCGTAACCCTCCTTGCCACCCAAGTGAACCTCTCCGGCTCCATTGTGTAGCTGCTGGCAGCAAGCCGAGCAGACTTCACCTTTGTACTATGACCATCTGCTAATAAGCACTTTAAGCCCATCCTTGCGTGTAAGTCTGAACTCTTGCATGCTCCCACATGACATGCATGCTCCCATCCCATGAACGCTGCTTGCACGTATTCCATGAACCGTTCTCCCATCCACCTTCTGCTGACGTACCCCAGCCACTTCCCGCTTGCATGCCCCTGTATGATACTTCCCACTGGCACACGTGGCGCGGCGCCCGCAGGATTGGCCGCTTGTGTGCGACATCGTGCGCCACCTGGCGCACCACCTGTCCATACCCGTGTTCTGCAAGATACGGCTGCAGGCCACGCGTGCGATGGTGAGGCCATCGGGGTGCCACCCGTACACCGTCCTGATCTCCCTCATCCATTGTGGAACCCAACCCCATCCTGCCCCCCCCCCATCCTCCCCCCCCCCATCCTGCTCCCCCCCGTCCTGCCCGCCCCGATCCTGCTCCCCCCCATCCTGCTTCCCCCTATCCTGCCCCCCCCCCATGCTGCCCCCCCCCTCCCCATCATGCCCCCCCCCATGCTGCTCCAGACTGCCCTCTGCAGAACCCAATTTGCTCTCTTCTACCACCAGCTGTCCTGCCTCTGCGCCGCCGACGCTGCTGGCGGCCTGTTTTTGCAGTCTCCTCTACACTCGGCTGTCAGGCCTCAGGGTGGACTGCCTCGCCCTCAGCACCCCCCTGCACCCTACCGCTCATGGGCCCCCGTGCATGCATGCCCGTGCACCCATCCATTTCTGTGTGTGCACATGCGCGCGCCCCCACATGGTCAGCACACCGCAGACGGTCGAGTTTGCAAAACTTCTAGCAAACGCGGGTTGCAGCCTGGTGGCTGTGCACGGCCGGCAGCGGGGGGGGTTCAACGAGCGCCGCAAGGGGCCTGCCGACCTGGTCGCTGTGCGCATGGTGCGTATTCCTGGCCCTTCCTTCGTGTCCTCCCTGCCCTCTTGCGGGTCTGCAGAGGCAAGGTGGCTGCCTTTGGTGGGATGAAGGGTGCGCGTGAGCTGCGCTAGCACTTTCATATATGACCCTTCCCTGAGGGGTGGCCCCCACAAAGCCTTTCACCCGAGCGTGTTTGTTGTTATGGTTCCCGTTGCGCCGCTGGGGGGTGATGTGGCAGGCCGTTCCGGGGGTCATGGAGGCATTTGACTGGGCCATGGATCCATGTTGATGGCCCAATGGAGCTATGTTCCTAATTTGTTAATGGATCCATGCTGATGGCCCAATGGAGCTATGTTCCTAATTTATTAATGGATCCATGTTGATGACACCTCAGGTTTGATGGGTCTCTGGCCCCTGTAGCCCCTGAAGGCCAATGACACCACGGGGCTGCCCGTGTTTGCCAACGGTGCTGCCTGCGCTTGCCAATGGAACCGGTCACCCTGGTGTACCCCCCAGGTGGTGGAGACATTGGCCCCCCTGGGCGTCCCCGTGCTGTCCAATGGCAACGTCCGATGCCCTGCTGACATTGAGGCCAACCTGCGTGCCACGGGGGCCGCGGGCATCATGGTGGGGGAGGCGCTGCTGGCCAACCCCATGGTGTTCGCACACGTGGACTGCACGAGGGAGAATGTGATGGCGGCCGTGCAGAGGTGCGCGACTGTTACACGAGGCACCGGCGATTGGGAAGGGTTGGGTTCCGCATTTCCACTAGCTGCGGAAAAATGCGCGTGGTTCAGAGAGGTCTGCTGCTGGATGGGACCAAAAGGGGGGGATATGCAGCATCCCAGTCCTAGAACTGATGAAGCCTATCCACCCTTCAGGGGATCACCTAGTCTGCCTGCTTGACCCAGCGTGCAGGATCAACCATCTGCATGGTCGGTGCAGTAGTAAGCGTGGGGACATAATGCGAAATGTCAATGTGCCGGTTGCCCGTGGTATGGTCGGTGGGCATGCTTGTGCCAAGGGTGTGGGGGTGCCAAAGGTCCTCGTCTGCTTCGCATCCCTCCCTGTTGCTTATTTTAGCGCACGTGTGCAGTTTCCTGCATCTGCACAGGGCATGTAGGGGTGATGGACGTTGTGCATGCACGTGTAGGCTGGAAGCCTACTAATATAAACCAGCGAAGCCATGGCCACTGAGTTTGTGCTTGTGCTTGCAAGTCATGGGGCGTGCTGTGCGGCCATCATGATTTATCGCTGTGTTGCCATGGCTAAGGGGGTCAGTTTCTGCATGTGCTGGGGGTGCATCGCCGGCAACGAGCTGTCTCTTCAGTGCCTGTTTACTGAATGTGATGCCATCCTGAAGAAAACTTTTCAGCTGAAATTGTTTTGACTCTCTTGCTTGTCAATGGCCACATCACAGCTACCTCGATGAGTGCGCGCGGCACCCCCCCCACGAGTGGGCCGTCGTGCAAGCGCACCTCTTTTGGATGCTGGGGAAGACGGGCGGGGGTGAGTGGGGGTGGCAGGGGTCGAGTGGCCAGGGTCCGTAAAAGCGTGAGGGCCGAATCATGGAATCAGGGGTGGCATGAGAGCACATTCATGCCTTCGGTATGGAGTTGACAGGTGTGTAGCACTCCTACGCACCAGGAGCTCACTTAGTACATGTAGCAAAATTTCCGAATGACTGGCACCACTCTCCGGTAGAGTTTTTTCGCAGTTGGGCTGTAGCTTGGGATGCCTTCAGATCAGGAGACCCACATAGCCGCGGAATCATGCCAGAGGTCCTAGTTCGAATCCGTGTTGGAGCTATTGAACTTCCGCGTTTTTTTTTTTTTCGCGAAAGTTCAGTAGCTCAGCAGCATTTAGTTTAGTATTTGTCGCTTGCCTCGACAACATTCATGCCTTGGAGGGGCAGGGTAGGTGGCTCAGGCCCCATTGCCCGTTCACAGCAATATTCTCGCCTGAAGTGCACATCTGGCATAGGCATCTCTAATTTTAAAGCCAGTGATTTCTATATGCTAAGCTGGCTGTGCGCGACACAGTGGTGCAAGCAATTTTAACGAGGATTTCCAACCCTAGGCCTCTGAGTCTCTGAGGGCCAAACGTGTGATGTCCATCAGCAGCGCAAAATAAGAACTGTTGGTTAACCTTGGTTTTCCTTGCATGTCAGGGTATGGAAAAGGAATTGTCGTCCCCAACAGGATTTCTTCACCCGAGGCAGCATGCCAATCAAGCAGCGAGAACGCTGTGGCTCTTTCCAGATCCTGCCTTCTCGCGAGAAGACAAGTGCCCGCCTCGCATATCCTCAAGTTTTTTGCTTATACTCCCCTTCCCCATGCACAGGATGAGCTGCCGGCCTGGCCTCTCACGCATGGTTGCAAACATGCATCTGCGTCCTTGAAACAACATCTTTGTCCCCCCTAAAAGCGCAGGCAGGAGCACACGGTTTGCGTTCCATGGCAGCTACACGTCCCATGCAGACCTCAGGGCCGCTGTCGAGCAGGCACTGACTTTGGACGAGTTGCTCCAAGTGGCCAAGAAAGCCTTGCTGGTGCCAAACGTGCCACTGGGAATGCCAAACGACCCTAAACCAGTGGACGGGCCCCAATGTAGCGGCCAGACGACGTGGTCTTAGACACTAGGTAAGGTGGGCTGAGCCGTAGTACTGAGCATTAAACAGCCCGTGACCATATATAAACAGCATAACGGTGATTAAAATGACGAGTGCCATGCGCGTTTGCAGCACGTATGATGTCTAGCCTGAGACTTGTTAGCCTGTGGGCGTTGGCGCCCGTGCTATGCCAAGGCTCAAGGCTGGTTCACTTCACGGGGGGGGGGGGGGGGGCTGCTGTTGATGCACAGGTCCCCATACTGAAGACTCGGGAACCCTTCCTTACCAGTGGACCATCGGCATCCCATCGGGGGATTCCCTATGGCCACAGCTGATCATGATCGACAGTGCTATTGCTGAGCGTGAGTCAGGTCGTTATCCAGCGACCATGGCGGGCTGGACTGCAGAGTCTTGCGCTGCCGAAGGAATGATTTTGCCAAAGCTCCAGCCATTGTTGAACCTTTGCATCCTGTGCTTCTGAAAGACTTGGCTGTGGCACTCTGCTAGGGCAAGTCTGTTGTTTTTTGTAGCGCCACGTACCCATGCACGTCTTTTCGGTACTTGGAACATGCAAGCTCTATCAGCAGCTGTAGGACTGTCTCGACTCCCGATCGTGTAGTATCATAAAAGCATCTAAAGCGCTGATGCCAGGTCTACTTTGGCGCTCTTCCACCTTACATGCGCCAAATTTTCCAGCGCCGCCGCCACGCACCTGGCATTTTTTTTCTAGCAGTGTACTTTCTGCCGCGGGGTGTTGGCTCCCACCGCCCGAACGTTGCAAACATGCATGATACGATGTTTGTATTTGCTCTGCGTGCAGCGCTTTTCTTGGGTCCACGTTAGGAAGCATGGCATGCATGGTGCTAACGTATTGACTGACATGTGCTATTAATGGTTGCTCCATGGATCGGGGCACGGATTCCTCGTGCATGGAGCCTACTTATTTCATCGATCCTATTGATCAGGGTGATTCCATACAAATGGCGTGAGACCGAACACGGCAGCTAGTGCCTGCAACAAACTAAGCTGGACACTCCTCCAGCTGCTAGATAAATTAAAATTAAATTAAATTATAACATGCCTCCGGAGATCATGTAGCACATATTCCTTGATGGATGGGTGGAGTGGAAGGAGCCGCGTAATCGAACTAACCTAACTCAAAGCTATCTAGTCTAGAAAAATCCTAACTACACTACTCATCAAAACGCCGCCTACTCTTGGGGGGAGGTGGCTTGCCCACAGGGGCTGGCGTGTGAGCCTTTCTGCCGTCTTGTTCTGCATGGCAGTCCAAAGAAGGGAGAGAGAGTGGATGCGGTGTTCAAACTGGGCTGGGACCACTAGGTCGTCCAGCAACATCTGGATGTAGTTCGTGACATGTTTCCCTACCCTTTTGGGAATGCCCTTGGGGCCAGGCCAGGTCAGAATATGCTGCCCTGGCTGGCCAAGCCGCTGGGGGCCTGCCAGACCAAGGGCGGTGTCGACCTGGCTGGTGCGAGCAAGGTGTCGATCCTACAAATGCTATCCTACGCTGCCTAATCTCGTCCGAATACGAGGCATGTACCCTGATACAAAGACTCTAATGACGGGCGCTTGGAAAACCCTACATTCAGGACCTGTCCGAGCATCCTGTAAACCGTGCCGTCGAGCTTAGCTGCCAGTGTGGGTGTGATTGTCCACGCCTCGATCGGCGCCATACACGTGAGCACCGTGAGGACGAGGACCTTGAAGAGCATGCGCTTGCGGTGCTCGCCCAGGCCCTTGGAGCGCCAGTAGGTGTTGAGCGAACGGATCGGCCTAGCCCAGACCAGGCCAATGCGGGTGTCCACATCGTCGGCGGTGTCAGGGAGCCAGCTCCCTAACAGTTTGAAGTGGTCGCGGAACGGGACCGTCGTCCCGTCGAGCAGGCGCGGCAGCGGCGGTGTACTGGAGGCCCCAATCACCATCGCCTCAGTTTTGACACTATAATCTCCAACCCCACCGCCCTCGCCTCCAGGCCCAGACAGTCCAGCCAGGTCTGAATGTGCTCGGGGCGCGCGATGAGGGTGGTGTCATCCGCATAAATCAGGTCGGCCAGGCGGTAGCCCGGTTCAACCCCGCCGTGCTCTTTCTCGTTAAGGATCATGTCCAAGCCTGGCTCGAACCCCTTCAGAGCAGTAAAGCGCGCACGTGCTCGGCGCATGACGTGATCCACGACAATAATGAACAGGTATGGGGACAGGGCACAACCTTGCCACCCACCGTGGTGAGGGGGGAATGGTGGGGTGGTGCCTTCCGCAGTCCGCACTACTGCATGTGAGCCCTCATACAGTCGGCGAATGGCAGCAATAAACGCAGGTGATACCCGGTCCAGAGCTAGGATGGCCCAAAGAGCCTCCCAGAGGACCGTGTCAAAGGCTTTGATATAGTCAACATAAATGAAGACCAGCGGCAAACTGTCAGGGGGAAGGCGACTCATCTCCTCCATCAACCGGCGCGCGACAAACACAGCCATGACCGTGTTACGACTGAGCACAACGGAAACCCATCTGAGACTCACCCAGGTGTGGGTCCAGCGCGGCGCGGAGCCTGTGCAGCATCATGAATGCGCATGAAGACCTTCAGCGCGGCGCTCTGGAGGCAGACACGGTCCCGGTAGTTACCGGGGTCAGCAGCAGAGCCCTTCTTGTACAGCATGACGCGGATGGCCGTCTGCCACTCAGCGGGCGGAGGCTCGTCAGAAAGCAGGACACGGTTGCAGAACGCCAGCAGAAGATCCCTAACCGCCGGATCAGGGGTCTTCAGCAGCTCAGCAGAAAGGTGGTCGGCACCGACCGCTGCATCGTACCGCAGGCGAGCAAGGGCGCTGTCCAATTCCTTCAAAGTGAAGGGGTGGACGACGTCGTCGGTGGCAAGGCAGCCCCTACCTCCTGCAAGGCGGGGACTTGGTAGTCCGCGGCCGAGGAGGGGGGCGCTGGCGGCGGCGGGGGGCCGGCAACCCCGAGGCGGGCGGCCGTCTTGGGGTGAAGCGGCGGGGGGGGGGCGCGAGCCCCACCGGTCAAGGAAACATTGTGTGCCAGCCAGCGGTCAAGGCTGACCGGCGCCGTGCCGTCCCCCGTGCATGCTCCACCGGGGTGCGCTGCCGCCGGCCGCCGAGCCGGTCGAGGTGGTACCACATGTACTTGCCCTGGTTGCGAGCCTGGCACGCCTTGGTGCCCATCCGCGATGCACTGGGCCGCCTCCGCGTCCTGAGCGTGCTCGTAGGCCTCCATGAGGACGGACTTGAGGACTGGTTTCTGCAGCGGGTCCCGGTTACGCTTGAGGCGGTGCCGGGCGGCCAAGACCTTGGGGTCCTGGCGGTAGAGCGGGCCGGGGAGGCGGCGGGGCCGCATGGCCGGCAGGTGCCGGGCCGCCAGCAACGGGGCACGGGCCGCAAAGCCCGCAAAAATGGCGGCGTTGGGGGCACCCTTGTCCAGCTCGTCGGCGTCCGCCCGGGCGCCGAGGGCCGACAGGTACTCCCGTCGGCACCGGTTCCGCTCGTGCTCGGCGTCCGTCCAGTCCTCAGGATCTCCCCGGACTGGGCGTAGAGCAGACCAGTCAGGGCGGACCACTGGGGCGCGGCGCTCGGGGACGTGGAACCGGAGCCGAATGGTCGCGCGCACCAACCGGTGGTCCGAGCACACCGTGGGCGTGTCAAACACTCGGGTGTCCAGAACCGAGGTGCACCTGGGCTGCCGTACCACCACGTAGTCCAAACAGGCCTGACGGCGCCGTTAGGGCCACGAAAAGTGACCAAGTCCTGTGAGGGACGTTGGAAGTGACAGTCGGGGTAAAATTGGCTCCAGAGTTCTCAATTCTCAAATTCTCAGAGGGCGGGGGCCGAGATTAATTAAGAGGTACCTTGAAATTAAATAAGAGGCATGACTCTATCGAGATATATCAAAGAGACAACCAGCGCAGGCCAGAAATCGGGAGAATCCGGACCATGGTAGGCATGACTCTATCGAGATATATGTTCGGACGTAAATTTCTATTGGCGTGAATTTGTAGTATTGTACGAAAACATGTCAAGGGTGACGGAAAGAAGGACTTATGTTCCAATTCAATTCAATGGGGGGGCCCACAATCAATCTACAATACCCATGCCAAATTTTATTACTTGAGGAGACGCCATTTCAACAAATACATGACAATTGATGCTCATTATGAATGCGTTTCCACATGAAATCATTACCATTTCATGCAATTTGGTCACTGGTGCGCTTTCCGCGTGCACTTTTCATTACTAGATTGCTTAAATTTATTAAAATTTATTAAAATTTATTAACATTTATTAAAATTTATTCAAGTCGGGGTAAAATTGGCTGTTTTTGTCAAAGTGTCATGCACTCGGAGGGTAAGCAAGTGAGACAAGTTGTAGATTAAATTTACAATTGCACAACCCTCTCCACGACCCCGCTAGTTCTATTTATAGAACGAATTATAATTATTGCCAAAATTGTGCACAAGCCTGTGCACAACCCAACCAGTAATTCCCACTTGAACTTTGAATATTCAAGTGAATGCTCTGGAGACAGATGTACAGATCGATCTTTACAAATGTACACGAGTTCAGATCAAGCTATCTAACTACCTACTAACAGGCGTTTCTTTACAGGTGCCCGTCCGCTGGGCTTCTTTACACCCCCCTCCCGCACATCTGCGCCAGCCTTCCCTTGAGGTTTTCGTTTGCCCTGCCCTGCGGCTTGGTCTCCCCCCTTCTCTTGGAGTCGTGGGGAAGATCTGGTCGCTGGGGAAGATCTGGTCGCCAGGTACCCCTTGTCCATCCACCACTCCAAATACGTTCCCTCAGGTGGCTTGAAACAGTTCCGCATCTCGTCTTGTTGTACCTTGAAAATTATGTTGGGCATCGTCCCCTGCTCCCCATTAATCCAGATTCCCTTTTCGTCACACCCTTCTGCCCAAAATTTAACGTACCACACGCCCGTTTTATCCACCTTTCGAACGACTCCATGCACCAGGAACGTGTCGACGTGGAAATCAGGCATGTGTGCCAGCTTCATTGGGTCTGCATTGAGTTTAGCCACCGAATCAGCAGCCCACGTGGGCTTCCACAACGTATCAAGGCGCTGGGATTGGTTCTTCCGATACTGGCAAAATTCACCGCCGTGCTTGCACAATACCGAAACCGGACATCCAACAGGCGAGCGGGGCACGACCCGTTTCCCCCCCCCCCACCTTCCAGATTCTCCATCCACGTCTGCCAACTTGGTGGTGGCACTTTCTTGTCTAGTGGCTTGGGCTGGGTTGCGGTAACTGTGACACGTCTTTGTGGCGCTTCCTCCTCAGGTTCCGATTCTTCCGATTCTTCCGAATCTTCCTCAAACCCTTTGGGTGGGCCGCCATGCGCGTCATCCTTTGGCGGCTCCTCTTCAGACTCGTCACCTGTGTGTGGGACAAGCAATGACGAGCGGCGCAATTAGTTATCATTACAATCGCAAATCAAACTTGGGAATATGCAAACATCATAATTTAACCGACCATATTCACTCAGATTAACTTACCCTTTGACAGATGACTAGCCGTTGCTCTTGATCGAACGTGCCCGCCAGGCGAAAGGAGCTTTTTGCAGTAGTCGACGGCACGCCCCAACATCCCCCCCCCGACGCCCCCGAATTCCCCCTCGAGCCTCCCTCCCCTCCCCCCCCTCCTTCCCCCCTTCCCCCGATGCGCCGGTCGACCCGCCCCCCTCTCCGCCCTTCGACCCGCCCCCCTCTCCGCCCTTTGACCCGCCCCCCTCTCCACCCTTCTCTCCCCCCCCTCTCCGCCCTTGGACCCGCCCCCCTCTCCGCCCTTTGACCCGCCCCCCTCTCCACCCTTTGACCCGCCCCCCTCTCCGCCCTTCGACCCGCCCCCCTCTCCGCCCTTCGACCCCCTCCCCTCTCCGCCCTTCTCTCCGCCCCCCTCTCCATCCTTCGACCCCCTCCCCTCTCCGCCCTTCGACCCGCCCCCCTCTCCGTCCTTCGACCCCCCCCCTCTCCGCCCTTCGACCCCCCCCCTCTCCGCCCTTCGACCCGCCCCCCTCTCCGTCCTTCGACCCCCCCCCTCTCCGCCCTTCGACCCGCCCCCCTCTCCGCCCTTCGAACCCCCCCCTCTCCGTCCTTCGACCCGCCCCCCTTATCACCACCCTCATTCCCGTCCCCCTCATCATCGCCGGCACCATCATCACCAACCTCCTCCCCATCATCACCCCCATGTGACCCGACATCCTCATCATCCCCCATTGAGACGTCTTCGGCCGCGGGGGTCTCCGAGGCGGCGCGCTTCCGGCGTTTCTTTTTGGTGCCAGCGCCTGCCGTCTCCAGCTGACGCTTCTGGGCTGCACCCGCAATTTCCTTGCCCGAACGGCCGTTGGGATTGGAAATATCCTCCCCCTGTGGCCGCTTCCCAAGTACCTTCAGAAGGACCTTAAACCCATCCACCTGCTCCTTTGACCCAATGAAGATCACGGGTGGGTTGAAGAATCCCGTGAAATCGCTTAGGTACGACGACCAGTCGTCCTTCACACCATTGAAATCTCCACAATCCTTCGCCGCCTTCCAGTCCCTTTTCTCCACCCACGAACCCGTTCGACCCTTCAACAATTCCTCATCATTCCACAGCTTGGCGTGATGTTCCAAATTCACTATCATACCCCATTCTTGATATCGGCTGGTTCAACCCCTTCCTCTTCGCAACAAATTCGAACCCCTCCATTGCATTAAGTACCACTTGAGCCAACCGTGTCGGCCCATCGCTTTTCTCCCACGCGAAAGTCTTCATCATGAACTCACAGGTCTCGTCCCCGTCAGACGTGTAAACTCTCTTAGAAATCCACGGGCCCTGCTGCTCGATTTCGGATGCCAGCTCCTCCGACCCAAACTTCCGCGGGGGTTCCCGCTTCTCCCCCACCTTTTTTTGGCGACCCGACTGGACGTCCTCTGCCTCGGCATGTTCGGCTTGGCCTTCCTCCGGCACAGCCCCCGTCACCACCACAGCCCCCGCCACAGGCTGTACGGGTTGGGGCACCACAGCCTGTTCGGTTGGGGGTTCGGGCGCAATCAGGACCCACCATTTCGTTTCCTCCTTGTGGGTCGTCCAAAAATCCGTCCTCTCCAGCAGTGCAAGTGGGAAGGTGGAATCGTCCCTCCCCGTTGGCCTGATAACCGCCCTTAGTCTCTTGGCAGCTACAGCGACCGTATCGGCCACCCTCTGAAGGGCGCTGTCGGCTTCCGAAGGCTGCATCGGCAACCAGCCGAGGTCGCGTGGTTCGGGGTATTTCCCCAAATCGCGGTTGTAGATCATGAAAAGCTGGACCATCACCTCGCAGAAGATCTTGGCCATGTATGTCAGGTCATACAAGCACTGAGGAGGAACGTGTTTGGCCTTCACGGTTGCCATGATAGACGGCCAGAATCGAAAGCGGGCTAGACTCCTCCACCCTTCCTGTTTGATCCCCCCCCCTTCCTCATCACCCTTCCCTCCCCGTCCAGCTTGTCCGCTGCCACGATGTCCAGAAACTCTGCAAGCTCCTTGGCCAGCTTGTCCTCAATCGGCATTCCACATCTACTGTCGTCGTTCGGAGCGACCGTTTCATCCTTCACAGCCGAGATGAAGTCGTAGACTTGGGTTTTCTCCGATTCGGACAAACCACCCTCGTTCAATCGCCCTCCAACCCGCTCCTCACCACCCTCCTCCCCCTCCCCGTCCTTCCTTGCCTTCTCAGTGCTGCTTGAAACCCCATGAATCAAATTCCATATTTCTTTCTGGTCCTGAAGGGGCACCTCCGGCTTATCCCAGGATTCCTCCATGTGCGTCTTGAAATAGTTGTGCACTTCCAGCAGCGCCGTCCCCCTCGACTTTTTGGAAACGGCCTCGTCTTCTGCATTCAGCCCCCCTCCGATCAGGGCAACCCTCCGATGCGCCTCTCTCCCCTGCATGCATGAAATGTGAATCACAGTGTTTGAGACAAAAAACGGTCATACAACACACGACCTGACATTTTGTCCTTACACTTTGGAAGATCGGCCGTTCCCGAACAAAAATCACACCCTAATTTCCAGGTTCCAACGGCCGTTGGCGCAAGAAAAATCACACCCTAATTTCCAGGTTCCAACGGCCGTTGGCGCAAGAAAAATCACACCCTAATTTCCAGGTTCCAACGGCCGTTGGCGCAAGAAAAATCACACACTAATTTCCAGGTTCCAATGGCCGTTGGCGCAAGAAAAATCACACCCTACTTACCAGGTTCCAACGGCCGTTGGCGCAAGAAAAATCACACCCTAATTTCCAGGCTCCAACGGCCGTTGGCGCAAGAAAAATGTCGACCGAATTTCCAGGTTCCAACGGCCGTTGGCGCAAGAAAAATATCAACCAAATTTCCAGGTTCCAACGGCCGTTGGCGCAAGAAAAATCACACCCTAATTTCCAGGTTCCAACGGCCGTTGGCGCAAGAAAAATCACACACTAATTTCCAGGTTCCAACGGCCGTTTGCGAAAGAAAAATCACACCCTAATTTCCAGTTTCCAACGGCCGTTGGCGAACAAAAATAACATATAGTGCCTAAAACGTTCCCACACCCGATCCGTTATATTTACCTTTTGCGTCCGCATGTCCTTCATGGGCGGGATCAGTGCTTCCCCCTCCACCTCCCAGCCCTTGAGCACGTCCAGATTGGTGTACTTGAACTTGTCCGCGTCCCTCACCAACCCCCTCCACAAATCAAACGCCTCGTCGGTTGTCTCCACGAACTTGCCCTTTTGTGTACCCGCAATCTCGCCAGCTATCGCGGTACTCACTTGCTCGTCAGAGCCCTCGAAAATCACGGACTTCAACATCTGCGTGTAGTGGTTGCCGTCCAGCACGGCAAACTGCACAAACACGCAAGGCGTCTGGTCTGGAAATTTACCCTTAAGGCCGGCATGGTCCGAGATGTTCAAGCTCCCCAGCGCGGATTTCGTCAGGTCAACTACTGCCTGACGCTCAGATTCATTTGACCACTCGGACGGATCCAACTCCATGGTGATCAACTCGTCTGAGCAAGCGGCCGCCATGTCCTTCAGGGAGTCCGTCCGGAGAATGGACATGGCTTCCTCGGCCGTTGGCGAACGATAGTATCCGAACCTCTGCACGGCACGGTCACTGTCGTCCCCCGTCAGTATTTTAATGTGGTAAGGAACCATTTCACTCCTCTGCACCCATAAATTGTAGAGACCTGGATCACGGTCTGCCAGCACCTGCCACGCAAACCGGAAGATCGGCACGGCACATTTTGCTTTTGTCAGACTTGTGCCGGCCCCCACGAACCACGGCGCGAGCCCCCTACAATTCCGCACCGTCACCGTCCGATGCCGCATGAGTTCCGGGAGTTGGCACAAGTTCTCCGTGGGGGCCCGTACTTGAGTCGCAATCGCGGACCCCCCCACGATGTCGACATCGTCTGGAACTAGGCGTATCTTCTGCCGCAGATGAAACGCCGCCTGTATGGTGTCAGTTAGATTCTTGTCGTGCACTTGAGAGGACGGCGCTGGCTCCCAGGAGTCCAAAATGCTGGGCTTCGCATTTCCAGCACGTGTCGTCAGCAGCCCCTTCCTCTCAAAGGTCTTCACAATAACCGACCATAAGTCGGTGCCCGGTGCTCGTTGGCGCCAGTCCTCAAAAAATGTTGTGAGATGCCTTTCCGAACAGTTATGTTCAATCTTGTAAGCCCACTTCCTCCGCTCTTCGTCCGTTCTCTGCCTTGACGGACGCCCCTGATCACATGCAAAAAACATACAGATAGCCGGAAGGTCAGTACTATGTTCCAACGGCCGTTGGCGACAGAAAAATAACACCCTAATTTCCAGGTTCCAACGGCCGTGGGCGCATGAAAATCACACCCTAATTTACAGGTTCCAACGGCCGTTGGCGCATGAAAATCACACCCTAATTTCCAGGTTCCAACGGCCGTTGGCGACAGAAAAATAACACCCTAATTTCCAGGTTCCAACGGCCGTTGGCGCATGAAAATCACACCCTAATTTTAAGGTTCCGACGGCCGTTGGCGCATGAAAATCACACCCTAATTTACAGGTTCCAACGGCCGTTGGCGCATGAAAATCACACCCTAATTTACAGGTTCCAACGGCCGTTGGCGCGAGAAAAATGACACCCTATTTTCCAGGTTCCAACGGCCGTTGGCGCGAGAAAAATCACACCCTATTTTCCAGGTTCCAACGGCCGTTGGCGCATGAAAATCACACCCTAATTTCCAGTTTCCAACGGCCGTTGGCGCGAGAAAAATGACACCTTCATTTCCAGGTTCCAACGGCCGTTGGCGACAGAAAAATAACACCCTAATTTCCAGGTTCCAACGGCCGTTGGCGCATGAAAATCACACCCTAATTTTAAGGTTCCGACGGCCGTTGGCGCATGAAAATCACACCCTAATTTACGGGTTCCAACGGCCGTTGGCGCATGAAAATCACACCCTAATTTCAAGGTTCCGACGGCCGTTGGGCAAAAAAAAAATAACACCCTAATTTCCAAATTGCAACGGCCGTTGGCGCAAGAAAATCAAGCAAGAAAAGGACAAGGACAAGGACAAGGACAAGGACAAGGACAAGGACAAGGACAAGGACAAGGACAAGGACAAGGACAAGGACGAGGACAAGGACAAGGACAAGGACAAGGACAAGGACAAGGACAAGGACAAGGACAAGGACAAGGACAAGGACAAGGACAAGGACAAGGACAAGGACAAGGACAAGGACAAGGACAAGGACAAGGACAAGGACAAGGACAAGGACAAGGACAAGGACAAGGACAAGGACAAGGACAAGGACAAGGACAAGGACAAGGACAAGGACAAGGACAAGGACAAGGACAAGGACAAGGACAAGGACAAGGACAAGGACAAGGACAAGGACAAGGACAAGGACAAGGACAAGGACAAGGACAAGGACAAGGACAAGGACAAGGACAAGGACAAGGACAAGGACAAGGACAAGGACAAGGACAAGGACAAGGACAAGGACAAGGACAAGGACAAGGACAAGGACAAGGACAAGGACAAGGACAAGGACAAGGACAAGGACAAGGACAAGGACAAGGACAAGGACAAGGACAAGGACAAGGACAAGGACAAGGACAAGGACAAGGACAAGGACAAGGACAAGGACAAGGACAAGGACAAGGACAAGGACAAGGACAAGGACAAGGACAAGGACAAGGACAAGGACAAGGACAAGGACAAGGACAAGGACAAGGACAAGGACAAGGACAAGGACAAGGACAAGGACAAGGACAAGGACAAGGACAAGGACAAGGACAAGGACAAGGACAAGGACAAGGACAAGGACAAGGACAAGGACAAGGACAAGGACAAGGACAAGGACAAGGACAAGGACAAGGACAAGGACAAGGACAAGGACAAGGACAAGGACAAGGACAAGGACAAGGACAAGGACAAGGACAAGGACAAGGACAAGGACAAGGACAAGGACAAGGACAAGGACAAGGACAAGGACAAGGACAAGGACAAGGACAAGGACAAGGACAAGGACAAGGACAAGGACAAGGACAAGGACAAGGACAAGGACAAGGACAAGGACAAGGACAAGGACAAGGACAAGGACAAGGACAAGGACAAGGACAAGGACAAGGACAAGGACAAGGACAAGGACAAGGACAAGGACAAGGACAAGGACAAGGACAAGGACAAGGACAAGGACAAGGACAAGGACAAGGACAAGGACAAGGACAAGGACAAGGACAAGGACAAGGACAAGGACAAGGACAAGGACAAGGACAAGGACAAGGACAAGGACAAGGACAAGGACAAGGACAAGGACAAGGACAAGGACAAGGACAAGGACAAGGACAAGGACAAGGACAAGGACAAGGACAAGGACAAGGACAAGGACAAGGACAAGGACAAGGACAAGGACAAGGACAAGGACAAGGACAAGGACAAGGACAAGGACAAGGACAAGGACAAGGACAAGGACAAGGACAAGGACAAGGTGGACAAGGACAAGGACAAGGACAAGGACAAGGACAAGGACAAGGACAAGGACAAGGACAAGGACAAGGACAAGGACAAGGACAAGGACAAGGACAAGGACAAGGACAAGGACAAGGACAAGGACAAGGACAAGGACAAGGACAAGGACAAGGACAAGGACAAGGACAAGGACAAGGACAAGGACAAGGACAAGGACAAGGACAAGGACAAGGACAAGGACAAGGACAAGGACAAGGACAAGGACAAGGACAAGGACAAGGACAAGGACAAGGACAAGGACAAGGACAAGGACAAGGACAAGGACAAGGACAAGGACAAGGACAAGGACAAGGACAAGGACAAGGACAAGGACAAGGACAAGGACAAGGACAAGGACAAGGACAAGGACAAGGACAAGGACAAGGACAAGGACAAGGACAAGGACAAGGACAAGGACAAGGACAAGGACAAGGACAAGGACAAGGACAAGGACAAGGACAAGGACAAGGACAAGGACAAGGACAAGGACAAGGACAAGGACAAGGACAAGGACAAGGACAAGGACAAGGACAAGGACAAGGACAAGGACAAGGACAAGGACAAGGACAAGGACAAGGACAAGGACAAGGACAAGGACAAGGACAAGGACAAGGACAAGGACAAGGACAAGGACAAGGACAAGGACAAGGACAAGGACAAGGACAAGGACAAGGACAAGGACAAGGACAAGGACAAGGACAAGGACAAGGACAAGGACAAGGACAAGGACAAGGACAAGGACAAGGACAAGGACAAGGACAAGGACAAGGACAAGGACAAGGACAAGGACAAGGACAAGGACAAGGACAAGGACAAGGACAAGGACAAGGACAAGGACAAGGACAAGGACAAGGACAAGGACAAGGACAAGGACAAGGACAAGGACAAGGACAAGGACAAGGACAAGGACAAGGACAAGGACAAGGACAAGGACAAGGACAAGGACAAGGACAAGGACAAGGACAAGGACAAGGACAAGGACAAGGACAAGGACAAGGACAAGGACAAGGACAAGGACAAGGACAAGGACAAGGACAAGGACAAGGACAAGGACAAGGACAAGGACAAGGACAAGGACAAGGACAAGGACAAGGACAAGGACAAGGACAAGGACAAGGACAACAAGGACAAGGACAAGGACAAGGACAAGGACAAGGACAAGGACAAGGACAAGGACAAGGACAAGGACAAGGACAAGGACAAGGCAAGGACAAGGACAAGGACAAGGACAAGGACAAGGACAAGGACAAGGACAAGGACAAGGACAAGGACAAGGACAAGGACAAGGACAAGGACAAGGACAAGGACAAGGACAAGGACAAACAAGGACAAGGACAAGGACAAGGACAAGGACAAGTGCTGGCACAAGGACAAGGACAAGCAAAGGACAAGGACAAGGACAAGGACAAGGACAAGCTGGCACAAGGACAAGGACAAGGACAAGGACAAGGACAAGGACAAGGACAAGGACAAGAAAGGACAAGGACAAGGACAAGGACAAGGACAAGGACAAGGACAAGGACAAGGACAAGGAAAGGACAAGGACAAGGACAAGGACAAGGACAAGGACAAGGACAAGACAAGGACAAGGACAAGGACAAGGACAAGGACAAGGACAAGGACAAGGACAAGGACAAGGACAAGACAAGGACAAGACAAGGACAAACAAGGACAAGCAAGGACAAGGACAAAGGACAAGGACAAGGACAAGGACAAGGACAAGGACAAGGACAAGGACAAGGACAAGGACAAGGACAAGGACAAGGACAAGGACAAGACAGACAA
>RPFO01000276.1:4029140-4149604 GCA_009746045.1 Mesostigma viride
AGCGCTGTGGGGCGTATCGTTGCTTGATGTCTTTGTTCTCAAGTGAATGAATTCGTCGCTCTTCGATGATAGCCATTATCATTCTGAAGACATTTTAATCGTCCAGACTAGCAAGGAGAGACGCGCGGATGGCGGCCATGCGCATCTCGTATGGCGTCATCGCGACAGGTGGCGGTGGTGGAGGTGGGAGCTGTCGGGTCTTGATCGGGGGTGGCGGAGAGTCCGGCTCTGTCTCCTTGGGCTTTCGACCCCGTCTTGGTTTTGGCGTGTCGGCGGGGGTTGAGGCGACGGAATCTTCAGCGAGAAGGCGTTCAATCCGCGATTTGTTGCGGGCTTCTTGCAGCTCGAGTTCGACTAGCCTTTGCCGCTGAATCTCCAATTCCTTTGCAAGGACCTTTCGTTTCGTTATCTCTGCCTCCTTTTCTTCGTTTCGTCTCTTCTCCCTCTCGGCTTTTGCGCGTTGCTGGTAAACCCTCATTTTGTCGCGAAGGGCTTTTTTCTGTTCATCATTCAGCGGTTGTCCCTTTCGAATTGTCTTGACCAGGTCAACCTGCTCTTCCCGCGTCTCGGCGAAGGTTTCGTCTTGGTAGCTCGTTGGGGTCTCTGAAGCCTCAGAGGCCATGTTTATATTCTAGGTAGATAATAAATGGTCGTTCTAACAACATTGAGCAGACCGACCAATCTCGCCACCGGGTTAACGCTCGACCCTGAAATGGAGGAGCGTGTTTCTAACATCGAAACAGACATAGATGGGCTTCAAGCTAGCGTTACGTTACTTCTTGGCACTTCACATCCATTCGATGAGTCACTCGTTGTCGACGGATTCAAAATTTTCTACCCGAGCCAGCCGACAAATGTGCGACTCGGAGACAATTACGACGACGAGACCGCAAGCGACCCATCGGAACTTGCTTACAGTCTCGTCGTGAATGGGTATTCCTATTTTAAATCAGGGACTACTTTAGTCGACGATCTCACTCTAAATGAACCTTACCTTACGGCGAAAGTGGGAGCGACCCAGTACCACGTCTTCGACTTTAGCCCTGATACGTTGCTAGACCCTGGTGGCAGAGTCCTGACCCGCGCGCAATTGGACTACCTTTTTGACCAACACGGGGTAGGCAAAACGTCGATAGCTAACTTGAACGGGGATTTCGTCCTCCATCTCGAAGACGGGACGACCGTGTCGCACCAAAACGCGTTCAACGTCATCAATGACCAGGATGTGCGAGTCCAGCTGCCCTACAACGTTACGAATGGCGACGCGAGTGGAATCTGTAAGTTTACCTATCGCGACTACCACACGACCCAGGCGCGCACGGGGGAGAGCGTTGTGGACGGAGAGGTAGGATATCCATACTTTTCCGACTCTTTCTATGGTCTCGGCGGATCTCGATTTAACGGCCTCCCTCTCCGCGTGGAGTTGTTGTCTTTCGCCACGATTCGCGACGACAACCGCCGCCTTCCACTAACTGGGAGATCCTTCACCATCACGCGTACATACTCGCCACTGACGGACTGGCGAATGGGTCCGATTGACCCTGTGAACGCACTCTACTGGAGCACCAATCCAACCACCGCTAATTGGGAGGTCGTAGAGGGAACGACCCTCAAACAGGGCATAAAGATGACGACCCCCTTCGCATACCAACGCAAACTCCCCATCAGGTGGTACATGAATTCCACCCAGCTCACGCCGACCACTCCGACCATCGGCGGAGTCTCCCTCTCGCAAAACGGGGGACTGCGCGGGGAAGACGCCGTAATCACCGCGCCAGTCGCGGCAGATAGTAACAAGTATATGAACTACGAGATAGACGTCTACAACGACTCGACCCTCACCTCCTACACCACCCACAAAGGAGGGGTGATGGTATGCGTTTCAAAAATGAGCCAACTGCACTCCGGCATCCGGACACCAAGTTCCTACATTTCATATCTAAATCCTGTAAAAATCGCGATCAACGGCGTCTACGCGACCATGATGTGGGGTGGGGAAAGTCGTTGCCTCCTCTCACCGGTTTTCATCTGTTGGCGAACGGAGTATCTCAAGGGGCCTTGGATGGGACGTTGAAGACAACGACGTTTCAAAATCCATCCGAAGGCGATGATGTAGAACTCAGATACAGGATCGTAACCGTAAAGGACTCGCCAAACCTGTCAGGAGAGACCGTGGAGATAGACGGCCCCGCTACGACGCTCCATTCTCTAGAATCATTCTCGCGCCACTCCGTGACCACGCTGCAAGCAGAAGCTTCGAAATACTACTTTGAAGGGTCTCCCGAAAAATTCTTTTTTGTAAAAACAGCCACTCCGGCACCAAGCAAATGTGTTGTTTTTTCAGAGCAGCTCATCGACGGCCCATTTCTATTGTGTTTTCGGCTATATTTGGGCAGCAACGATGCTTTCGTCTCGTTTGCAGAAAATACTATGTCTTTGACGAATAAATATCACCCGGCCACGACAGATGCCCATCAGAATTGGAGAAATGCGGCTACGACGCATTGGGGTATGCTGGGTATCAATCTGCACCATAGTGACTATGCACTCGACCTGTTTGACAATCTGAAGTCGAAGGTTCGATACACGTTAAACTCATCATGGAGACAACAAAACAGCTACTGGGTGGCATTTCGAAGAAAATCGGATGGGAAGGTGGAGCGTTATATATCCAAAACAACTCCTCAAGAACTTAGTGACATGACTAAAATCTCAAACTCGTCCGGTATATTTACAACCACTCCTACAGACATTCTTGACCCGTACATTCCGATGCCCCTCCGACCAGTCTTCCACTTGAGCGGAGAGTACCACGGCGCGTATGTCTGGCCAATCAAAGATGACCTACAAGACATAGAGTTCGACTCTCTAAAAACCAACAACCCATCCGGATCGTACACAGCCGTCGGAGACGTGTTGGAGCTGCGTCACAGGTCCACCTCGTCGAGGAATTGTAGCATTTTTGGCAAATATAGCGTCACAAAACCCGTACCGGGTGTGGCGGATACTTGGTTTAAGGAGCTAACACTCACGAATGAGAGTGTCATCCGCACGGTTGTTAAGTGTCCCGATGTTCAATACGGCGTGCAAATGAACCAATATACTGCCAAAATATATGGGATTCTACCAGCTCGTCAGTCGGTAAGGAAGTTTTATGTAAGACTTGGATTTTCAAACACCAAGTTGAGCAATGATCCGTTGCTTATCAGCGTAGTCGTTGGAGAAGCGTGGACTGGCGGTTTTTCTACAACGACAATATCAAAATCCTCGTCGTACGTTGACATAACCTGTGATCATATTTCACTGGTTGATCCTCCAGTTACTGGTATGATCCATTTGGCGACCGTGACGTTCCAGGTATTAGATCCAACAGTATCTGGCCCGACCCGCTTTTATTTGCTTCTAGCCTAAGCTACTATTATGGTTCAAGCCTGTCGTCAATTGGCGGCAATCACGGGATGGACGTGGCCCTGTATGAAGATGTCCGAGAAACTAGGCGTATATCGCACACGATATTGGAAGCAGATTCTTTGGTCGGTCTGAGGCAGCCCATATACGACTACCCGCTTCCGCAATTTTGGCACGGCGCCCCTGTGGCCGTGATGTCTTTCCACGACCCGGCCACACAATCGGAACTAACTCTTCCGACCGCGTTGACCAATATCCTTGTCAGGTTAACATTTGATAACAACCCACCAACGATTCTCGACATATCAAACCCATATCGCTTAACGGCTAGCGGCCTGTCCGTCTGGCCGGTAAACGTTATAATTGGCAGCAACTGGAATGTTGTTTCAGGATACGAGGAGGATGACGGGGTGTTTGAAATCGCATTGCGGATTCCTCGCATCACCACTGACACGTCAACAAACATAGCACTCTCTACGGCGTTTTGCAAGTCGCGCGCTGGAAAAATGGCCGTGTCGACTAACAAGACCCTCACTTGGACGTTATAAAAATCTATGATTATATGCAGAAATGGCAAGGCGTCAGAAATCAGCACGGCGCCGTCCTTCAAGTAAAAGGGGAAAACCGAAGCGTAAGGTCGCACCCCAGTCGCAGGTGACCGCTTCATCGACCAACACCATTGTCATCCACAGCGCGCCGGTCCGAAGAGCGGTGAACAAAGGGAAGGTCGCAGAGGCGCGAGGGTTCAAGGATGCCCTTCTCATGGCGTCAGTGATGGCGAACTCTAGACCGGTCGCGTACCCCCCATTGTCCGCGTATGCCCAACCGGCCCCTGTCGCGCCGGCTCCCGAACCGGTTGTCGTCGATGAAGCAGTGGCGGCACCCCCGGAGCCTGCGGGTGTACCTGTCGGGAAACGAGTCCAGGTGGGAGGCGCGAGGTGGAAATGCCCACAACCCGGGTGTAAGAGCACGTTCGCAAACGAAAAAAACCTCCTGCTGCATCTCAGGAGGGTCCACAACACGGTCGTGGGAATTCCAAAAGAAGGCGCTGAAAAAAATCTCACAGAAGAGTAAACATGAGCAGCCCGCTGTTCACTGACGCCGAGATGCTCGAGATCTCTCAATGGATGACCCTCCATCCAAATGTCCCACGAGAGTTCATTGAGGCAGCCATGCTCTACTGTAAGAAGAAGCCACTCACAGGGAAGACAAGGCGCGCCATGAAAAGGGCATCGGCGAAAATTGAGGAAGGCGTCGTCAAGGTTTTTGGGACAAACGAAATTACTTCTGAGCTATTGTCAGAAGAAGTGGCCGATGAAGGAGTTCATCCAGGAAACGCTGACACTCACTCTTCGCACGGAGAACCGAACTCGCGGGACGCTAGTGGATCCGGTATGGGACATCCCGGCGGGACTCCTTGACGATTATCACGACGTCGGGCTTACCCTCATGACCATCCCGTTTGAACAGACTCACATCAGCGAAGGAAACCGATACTTCACTGTCCGTTTGTCTGGCAGCGAGTCCCCTACGAAGGTGACCTTGCCGCTCGGCTCGTACACGACTATCGAAAACCGAAAAAACATAGAGGAAGCTTTGAAGGCGGTAGATCCTGGGTTCTCGGTCACGTACAACAGGGCGACTAGTCTTTTTACCGTGACAAATGCCACCGAGTTCTCTGTCGCGGTGGATGAGCCCACGGGCCGGGTGTTGGGGCTCATGGAAGGATCATATCCTTTCACAGGTGTCCTCGCTAGCAACCGGCCAGCAACGAATGGGAGACTGAGAATGGTGTATGTATACAGCGACATCGTTCGAGGAAACGTGATATCATCGTCGACAGGCACGGGATATGGAGGCCTTTTGGCCGTCTGTCCCAACATGTCGCAGTTCTTAGAACCCATTGTTTGGCAGGCAGCGACCCCTTTGTGGCAGCATCTCAAGGACTCTCCCAGCAACATCACGATCCGACTGCTCGACGAGGACGACGCTCCTATAACTGTCTACTCGGATTGGGCTCTTCAGCTCTCCTTCCGCATAAGCCCTCAGAAGGCGATGGGAATAGAGGCGAGGAAGATCGGGAGCGTTTTGAAGTATATGGCCCTTGACAGGACCGTCCAGCCACAAACCAGATTTATTTCTCAGCCATCTAGTACTATCGAGGACGATGAAAGTTAATTTTGGAGCAATCGGAAACGTGGCTAGACGCGTGGGAGAGTTTGCCGGCAACGCTATCAAGAGGGTCGGCGACGGGGCGGCCATCGTGTCAGCTGTCAAGAAAGCCGGGCACGTCGCTGGCGAAGTCATCTCAAAAATTGGCGACGGGGCGCGGGCTGCCAAACAGGCGGCGGGCATTGTCGATTCCGCGCTCGGACACATCCCATCCAACATGATCGCGAAGAGTACGCTGCTCGGGAAAGCGTACTCGGTCGCAAACACTGGTCTGAGCGCCTTGTCCAACCTCGAAAGACGGGTTGATGGAGCGAAGGTAAAAAATCCCATACTCGGCCAGCTTCTTCAGTAAAAATATCTCATTCGAATGTATACACAATCTATGGCTTCGGACAATTCCTGGTACTCGCGCGCTATCCCCAAGTCCATGCAATACCTCGTGAAGGCGCTGGGTCAGCACACGACTCAACGAGTCCATCTCAGCACCCTCTCAGCAAGCGACGGCATCAAACAAGGGTCTGTGGTCGCGGTCCGCCTCCCCACGTCCGGGTTCGTGGACTTGCACTCCTTCGCAATGTTTTTCACGGGGACCCCCACGACCACGGCGGGGTTCGCAAAGTTCCCCGCGTACACGTCCTCCATCATCAGGCGCCTCGAGGTACTGGCAGGAGGTCAGACCGTCGACAGCATCAACGACTACTCCCAGCTGTTCCATACGCTGCTCTCGGTGCACGGCGGTGTCGAGTACAATCTCGCGCAGGCTCCCGCTGGTTGGTCGAAGAATAACAACATCGTCATTGCTGATGCGGCTGGCGCTCTCACAAACAACGTGAAGGCAAACACCGCAGTGGACGGCGTCATTGACCACTTTTTGGGATTCCTGAGTGGCGAGCCTCGGATCGTGGATCTGAGTCTCTTCCCCCCCATCGAGATCCGAATCACACTCATGGACGGAGGGGTGATGCTTCCTAGCGTGGCGCAAGCAGCTGCTGCTGGTGGCATCGTGGCCGTTGAGCAGGACGGGTTGGTTTCGAACTGAGCAACATCCACTTTAGCATCGACACGTACAGGTTCCAAGAAGATATCGTGGGCCAGATTTTCTCGTCCAGGCTTGCCGAGGGTGGAACTCTCTCCTTCAAGTGGCGGACGTGGCAGTCCACCAAACAGTCGCTCGGGACTCGCACTCCCTATGCCATCAAGGCGTCGCTGTCTTCCGCGTCCGCCAGCAAACTCCTGGCGATTCAGGTTGCTGCCGGCGCGGACGTGACCAACGCATCTGGCAATACGATGTTCAATCACATCGCGGATGGTATGACTTCCTACCAATACGACATCAACGGATCCAACCTAGCGCCTGGATACCGTACGAACGCAACCGAGGCGTGGATCAATCTGTTGTCCGCGTTCGGTGACCAGGGGAATGTCTTGTCCTGTGTCCGGGAGGGCATGACTCCTACCACGTGGCTAAACAACAACTTCACGATGGCGTGTCACCTTAATATGCCGTGTGCCGGTCCAGAGTACATGAGCGGCCTTGACCTTCGTGGCACGGCATCGGTGGTCACGCTGCGAGTCGAGAAGGGAGCGACGGACTGCATTTCCTACATCTTCACGGATGCGAATCAAAGATGGACATCGCTGCAGGCAGGCAGGCAGCCGTGTACCTCTAAAAAATATATACGTGTGTAATGACAAACGATGGACTACTTTCGAGACCCTAGCATCACAGCTAATCCGTTTAACAGGTTGAAGTTGATTTTTGACATTCCTGAAATGGCAGATTCTGGTCTGTCCATGACAATGCCAGCTAGACGAGCATTGCCCCTTCTCCCCACCTTCAAGTATCCGCTACCAAACCAAAAAAAATAACGACGATTAGTCTATACAAATGTTGCTGGATAGTGGTATATGCCCCGCTCTTTTATATAAACGACGCGTTCCTAGTACCTCGGTCACGGTTGGGTTATCAACAGTGGACCTTACACCATCGAATGTCCCCGTTTTCGTGATGGCGACATTTAATGAAGACGTCACTGGTTTTGATCTATCAGACATTGACGTGACAAACGGAACGGCAGTCGACCTCTTTTTAGGTGCACCGGCGACGTATTTTTTTGATATAACAAATATCACAGGTTCGATCCCAACCACGGTTTCCGTGAAAGAAAATAAGGTAACAGGGGTTTCTGGGGCATATAACGACGAATCCAACCTGTTATCATTTACCTACACCCCTCCTTCCACCACCGTCACACTTGCTACAACGGCAGGCGCTAATCCTACTGCGAGCCCTATCGCAGTGGCTGCCACTTTCAGTAAGTCCATAGCTGGTTTTTCCATAGACGACATAGTAGTTACCAATGGGACCGCTTCCTCGTTGACAGGCAGTGGTTCATCTTATACATTCTCGGTCACTCCCGTCGCGGCATACACCCCCACCACTGTTAGCGTGGGAGTGGATGTGGTGGACGGTGGAAACGACGCATCCAATACTCTAACATTCACATTGAGCCCTCCACCTATCACGGTCGCTCTATCTACAGCGCAGGGACGTATCCAACCACAAGCCCCGTCACAATGGATGTCACATTTGACAAGCCCGTGACTGGGTTTGGTAGCGGGGACATCTACGTGAACAACGGAACAGCGTCGTCGGTAACAGGTACCGGGGCATCGTACCAGTTCGCAGTGACACCAACCACTCCATATTCCCAGACGATCGTGAGGGTGGTCGATGGCTTGACGGTAGGCGAATTCGGGGTCACAAACGCCGAGTCTAACACGGTCGCGTTCACCTACTCCCCGCCGCCTACCGTCACCCTCGCGACTTCGGCCGGGGCAACACCGTCCGCGAGCCCAGTCGGCGTGACGGCTACCTTCAGCCGGTCAGTCACTGGTTTTGCGCTCGGGGACATCGTCGTTACCAACGGGACGGCGTCCAACTTGGTGCAGGTAAACGCGGCGTTTTACACGTTCGACGTGTCAGGAACCTCGAACACATTGACGACCGTCAGCGTGGGTGCCAACGCGGCGACAGACTCCGTGTCGGGCCATGGGAACTCGGCGTCTAACTCGCTTACTTTTACGTATACGCCAGTTTACAACCCCGCAACAGACCCCAATCTGTTCGCGTGGTACGATCCGTCCGACAGCGCCACGGTGTTCAGCGACACGTCGGGCACAACCCAGCAAAACACGACAGGTGGGAACGTGATGCGCGTGAACGACAAGGGGCCGAACGGGTACCACGTGACGCAGGCAACTTCCGCCAAGTGCCCGACACTGGATACGGCGGAGCTGAACTCGAAACGGTCCCTCCGTTTTATTAACTCGCGGTCTGGCTTGTTGGAGTCCGTGAACAATTTCTGGAACGCGGTCGGGGTAAGTGCGAGTGTTTTTCTAGTCGCCAAACAGCTAACGACTGCAACGTATCCAGAAATAGGGAGTTTTACGGGTATTAGAGGTTATATGCTTGGATCGTCGAACGGCAATTGTTACTCATGTCTTATCAGTCAGAGAGCAGATCGTTCTCCTCTTCTCCCGGTTCTATACGAACCGTGAGCACCAGGGCTCAGTTCTTTGACAACAAGGCACACGTTCTGGCGCTTTCATGCAACAGCAGTACAAACGCCTTTCTCACCCGCTTCGACGGACGACCCGGCTATGACAGAGTGGGATCGGACCTATACTTGGTTCAGGGAATCTTTCTATTGGAGGAGACTCGGCCAACGCGAGTCGTGCTTTTGATGGGTGGATTGGCGAGATCCTTATCTACAACACCGCCAAAACGTCAGCGGAGCTTGAGGTGATACGCGGCTACCTCGCAGCCAAGTGGGGGGCACCGTTAACTCCTCCAGCGTAGGCCTCTATAACTAAATATCTATCCATATCATGTAAGCAATGGACTATCCAAATTATTACCAGATAGTACTTGACAGCGAGGCTTCATCGAGTGACAGTGACGTTGACAATGCGGCATTTCGTTTTAAAATTAAACCAGATCCAAGTGCTCCCATCATTGACGGGGATTGGAGAGGCGGGCTTCACTTTGCGTCCATTGCAGGAATCGAAAGCACCCCCCTCACTGCTCATTGGCTTGGTATCCCCCAGTTTCTTGGGTGGCGAGCACAATTTGGACCAGGGGGTTGTGTTGGGATCAGAAATATGCAAAAAAGCAACAGCAACAACGACCACTTTCGACTATTCTTTGATCAATGATCACGCATATTTCAATTTGAGGAATCCACATCTCTTTAGGAACGGGGGCATTCTGGAGATAAGGTTGGCCCACATAGATAGGGACGTAGGAGACACGGAATATCAAAACGTTGCTGCATACGATTCTTTCGTCTGCGTGTTACAATTTGAGAGGGTGCGAGGTTTTAATAAATGCAAATGTCATGGCAAGTAATTTCTGCGCATCATATATGGGTGGTTGCTTCGGAAAATTCACTCTCGTGGACACTCTAGAATCTTCGTTCAGGCGCTTGACAAGTGACCCAGTTGATTACTCGCACGCTTACGAGTCTTTTTACCTAAATTCACGTCCCAGAACTCGCCACGTGGTAGAGGCCACCTTAGACTTGCATCGCTCCGAAATTTAGCCAAGTTCGACACTTGTACAAGTCCAGCCACCTTCGCGTCCTGTCCAGGCCGTGCCAGCAGACGTAACGGACCTTGGCACATTGTGCACAAATAGGCAAAATCACGTGCAAGTCACGCATCTCACGTTGCCAAGCTCTCTGCCGGTAGCCATGGCTTCCCGAAACGCAGGGCCTTGCGAGAAGGCGTTGGCAATGCTTGGAAAAATCCTCGATGGTCTCGAGGACGGCCAGACAAAGATATCTGACCAGCTCGCACACCTGACGCACAAGGTCTCCCTTCTTTCCGGAAACGAAGGTGCTGTTGGAGGCACCGGACCTACCTGCGAGGTCTTCAAGATTCACGACGCCGGATATGACGATGTCGACCGCAAGACGCCAAAAATTTGCGTCGAGTGGGTCTACGAGAAGAATGCGGCAAAGCCGAGGAAGGTCGAGGACCGCTGCGAGTGGATTCGCCTCGACCAAGCCGACGGGTGCGTTAAGATGGTTGACGATTTCCTCAATGGCTTCTCCAAGTCCAAGCGCCAGCCAGGCATTTCCCCCATTGCGCTCTACAGGGCATGGGAGGAGGTAAAGAAGGGTTTCGAGGACGCAAAGACCGCCACTTCCAATGGCAGGAAGAGGAGCCGCGAGGGAGCGTCAAGCTCCCACGGCCATGGCGACAAGAAGAACTCCGCCTCGTACGTGAAGAGCCTGACTGGACACTCCAAGGACAAGGAGTAGATTGTCGTCTTGTTGACGACGGCAACGAGCTTGCCATTTTCGCTCTTGTCGAGCTGATAACGAATGTAAACGTGTTATATTTTTTAATGAATTCGTTTATGCAGTATAAAACGCGTCAATGTATGCTGAAAACAATTTTCATTTCGTCTCGAATTGCAGTTCTAACTGCGGTTTAAAATAGAGTAAACCTCTCATGCATCGACGCAGGTCGTGTGGGATTCTTGCATAGGTCGTCCGAGTTTCCAGAGGTTACACAGAGTAATACCCTAACACTCTGCACACCCCGCCGCGCGGCCCTCGCCGGGTCCGCCAACTCCCACGCACTGCTCGACCCTCCAGCACCTTACTAAATTTACTAAGCTAACTACAGGTTTTGGGTTTTGTCTGCGGGAAATTATGCAAGCCTGTGCATGCACTCTCACTCACATCGAATAAAACCTCCATTTCCAACTGAAAATATCAATTTAGTAGTAAATATAGTTTCCCACGAGAAAACACAGCAAGCCCTCACACACACACCACCACCTGGCAGTCCCGCCACTGCTTGGCAGTCCGCGCCCCTCCGCCGCACCCCCGCTGGCCGGCCCCCATGGCCTTTCCCGTGGGAGATGGATTTATTGGTCATTTTGCCGTGGGAAACTACGTTTTCATGACCATTTGTCGTGGGAGACTATATTTACTAAGTTTTTTGGGGTTCTTTTTTTGGGAAATTCAGTGTGTTTTTGGTGGTGCACACCTGAATTAATTTCCTAGGAATAAAACCCAAAACCCATAGTAAACTTAGTAAACATAGTCTCCCACGGGAAATGACTTAGTCCCATATCCCACATGGCCCTCACCCAGTTGTGGCAGGATGTCACCACTTCGACCTCATGGCAGGTGGCTTGAATTTCCTAGAAAAAAAACCAAAAACCCATAGTAAACTTAGTAAATTTAGTCACCCTGGGATGCCAGCATAAGAGTCCACCACTGTGGTCACTATAAGGTCACTATAGCTACTCCCGTGGGAAACTAAATTTACATGCAACACTCTAGTGTGTTGCATGACCACACCTGGCTTGAATTTCCTAGAAAAAAAAACAAAAACCCATAGTAAACTTAGTAAATTTAGTCACAGTGGGAGGGTGATAGCCAGGGGGGAGAAATCTCCCTCCTATACATAGGCCATGGGCGTCAAGGAAAGTCTGGAGACTGGTTTAGGGTTTAGGGTTTAGGGTTTAGGGTTTAGGGTTTAGGGTGAGACCCCATCCTCCCAGGCCGCGGTCACTATAGGGTCACTATAGGGGTGGCAGATGCCAGCATAAGGCTGGTGCCCTTCTGCGAGCCGCGATGACGGAATGATGACGGAATGATGATGGAATTGAATTAATTAATTAATTAGACTCGTGCTCCCGTTGGGGAGTCACGGAGCATTAACCCCGATGGATGGATGGATGGGTGCAAACATTCCTACCGGTCTAATCTATCTACATTGGCTACATACTACATCTATCTAACAACATTCTAACTACAACATCTATCTAGGCAGCCGCACGCTGCCCTAGGGGGAGCTATCTAGCGTGCCTCCCGCGGGATTGACGGAGTACTATGCTAATCTCATTAGAAAAATAATTACACAAAACTTTAAACAAATATCGTCTGCCAAATCAAAATATCGTCTGCATCATCCCCCAACCGTTAAGCACTATAGATGGGGATGTAATCCTCATCCGAGCTGTCCTCTACTGTAATGGCAGACGAAGCGGTAGTGTAGCGGCTGTCCTCAGGACCAATAACCTCCACCTGTGGACTTCTACCCTGGCTAGCAACGGGCCGCGGGGCCCGTGGGGAGAAAACAGGAGCATACCCCTCGGGAAGGTGCTTATCGCAGATGGCAGCCCATTTCTCCTTGTCAATCATGCGGGCGCGGAGTACGGATAGTCCCAGAAGCCCTGCATCTTCAAGCAGTTGTGTCACATAGGTCCGGGTCGCGCCGCGCCGGTGCCCGGCGCGCGCAAGTTTGCCAGGGTTGTTAATTATAAATGACAACGTACTATTCCTGGGCGCATGGCGATCCAACGCCATGGAAGGAACTGTTTTAATTTTATTTTAAAGTTATTACCTGTATAGGTTACTTTATTTAATTAGGATACTATTTCGATCACGCGGGTCGGACATGCAAGGTCACGGAGAGCAATTGATATCGATCGATCGCGGTGTCGAACAATCTGTGCCTACAGCAATCTGCATCCATCCCCTAGGGTAGAGTTGATGTTGATAGGTTTAGATAGATGTAGGTAGCTGTTGTAGATCGATTCGACCGGTAGGACTGTTTGCACCCATCCATCCATCCATCGGGGTTAATGCTCCGTGACTCCCCAACGGGAGCACGAGTCTAATTCATTAATTAATCCCCGTAAAATGTAGATAAACAAATAAAAAGCATGTGATTGCGTCACGTGCGCTTAAGAACTAGCAATTGATACAGGAACTGAATGAAATGGATGGCTGTATATTCTGATTTGCTGTATATAATGGATATATAATTAATAAGTTTTAATTTTGACCACGATCGCGTGAAATATCTGAAAAGAAGTTTATTCACATCCAGGAAACTTGCATGGAAAGTAATTGAACAGCAGCTGCAACTCACAATTTCCCAGCTTACCAGCTAGAGTTATTAAATTGGAGCCGCAGAAAACTTCTGCTCGGCTCCCCTGGGCATGCTCTCCATAATGCTCGTCAGCTATGGTGTGTGAGAATCCTGCACAATAACCACCTGGCCCAGGCCACCAGCGTTTCTAGTCCTGGAGACCGCCAACAAAAAAAAAATCCCAGGCTCCCCTTGTATGAACCTACTTATGGCAGCACTGTACGCTGACCCGAATATTCGCTGGTCTGCTGGACAAACCAGGTTTGCAACCAGCACTCCATGCCCAGTAACGAAACGGTGCTGCAAATGCCATGCACTGCTGCCTGATCTGGACCATTGACTATCCGCCACCCCCCATGGCGCGTGATGCCAGCCCTTAAGGTTAAGAGCTTGTTTGCTCCACCACCATCTTGTCAGTCAAAAAGCTGCCTGCATTTTTTGGACAAAGGCCCACGGGCATGCCGCCCGCCTACACCACCTGGTAGCTGTCCACTGTGAGAATGGTGTGGCCGCCCCACTTGACCGGCTCGCCCGAGGAGGCATGCACGACGTCTTGCACCTGCCAGGCAGGACACGGGGTAGAGAAGGTGGTGTAAGGAGATGAGAAAGGGAATGAAACCTGTGAAATTTCCGTTCAAGGTCTAGGCAGGCAGCATACAAGCAGGCTGCCCGCAGCAAGCCACGAGTCATAGGCAGGGGGGAAAACGTCAGAGCCAATGCGCTGCCATGGGAGAGTGTCAGGACCAGACACAACGATGCTCACACCACACAACCAACTTTTGAAGCAAAGAACAATCCTCTCCTGCCAGCCATGCCAGATGCAGACCACGGAACTGAACAAACTGAATTTCAGGCAGCGGCAAATGAGGAGTAAAACCAAGAGCACCAAAACATGCGGGTTTCAAGCTGGCTCATGCAGTTGGCCCAACTTCATCACTTTTTTACCTGGAATCATATGGGAAGGTAGCTACGGACAAACCACCATTTGCCTAAAGGGTGCAGGCTGCCAGGCAGGTTTTCGCACTTTGCCCCAACGTCACAAGGAGACTGATTACCGCACCACTTCCACCACAGCACACCGTACACACATCGCCCGACCCGACCCTTGTGGTACAGTGTGCCCCTTGCCCGTGGGACCTTCGGTCCCTGAACACATGTTCACGGGTCTCTACCCCACCTTTGCGGAGCAGAACGTCTTGTTGGAAGAGAAGTGGACGTCGATGGGGAAGAAGGCGTCGTTATCGGCCGCGGGGACGACAAACTCCATCGCACCGCTGGTGACGCGCGCAATCGAGATGAGAAATGGGGGAAAGAGGGCGAGGGGCACCGGGCAAGAGGTAAGGCGTGGGGGCATGAGGCGAGAAACAACGTGCAAAAGGGCAAGGGGCGACAGGCGAGGGGCGACGCACAGGGACGAGAGGCAGGGCGGAGAAAGAGCAGCCGATGGGCAAGTAGGTGAGTCAAGTTTCAATTGCCAACCCCTTTGTGGTGTGTAATAAGTGCATTAACCCAGTGATGCAACGCAGATGGGACTACCCACAGTCATTTAACAACGATCAATGGACGTACTCAATTCTGACGATTCCTGTACACTCCCATACCCGAACTCATAGTAGTATGTATAGGCTAAGATAATAGGGCTAGGTTCGGCTTACAATCTTGAAGTTGGGTATAGGATTGTAGTATTGATTAGTACGTGTGGGGGGTGTCTCCGGCGCACACAACAAATGCCCCCCTGCACGCCTACAAGATCGCCAGAGCAAGGCACACGTACATGCAGTCGGAGTCTGCTACCACTGACGGCCACCGCACCTGCTCGCATGTCCACGGGTGTGCAAATGTCGGTGTTCCTGTCACCTAAAGCCGCAGTACACGAACGCTCGCTGCCTGAGCAGACCCCAAGTGCATGTGCTTGGCGTCTGCTAGCACAGATGTCCGATCGACAAACAACTTGGCAACGTCTAATCCACACATCCGTGCGGTTGGTGTTTGCTATCGCCAAGGTAAAGCCACCACACTTCATATCAGCCAATCACACCAAGGTGCGGTTGGTCTCCCACAGCAAAAGGTATGATACGAAGCGGATCGTACGATTGAAACACACAACGCTAATATTATTAATGACCAGATAATATTCGCATAAGCAAATCCCAGGTACAAGAGGTTGGTGCCCTATCCTCTGTGCCCCCTGATGCCACCACACGTTACGTACGTGCGGTTGGTGTCGTCAATGAGGTCGATGGTCCACTCGAGCACAGCGCGCCGAGCGTCAAACCTGCCGTGTGTGTGTGGGGGGGGGGGGGGCGGGAGTGGGGTGTGCGAGAGTAGCGTAAGACCATGATCACATGGGGGGAGAACCGTGGGCCGTATTACCCTTGTTTCGTTCGAAAACGTATAGGCCAGAATACAAGTATCAGACAGAAACCCAAGCCAAGCGCCCTTGTGATCTGGTGCCAGAAGGGATGGGGACCATGCCAACCCGCACCGGCATGTCACCCAGTGCCGGTGGTGGTGGGCATTGCCGCTGGCCCCGAGGACCCATGGTTGGGAAGCACCCTTGGTGCCATGCGCCACCCGCCCGCCCGCTCACACCACTCCCTCCCCCCACCCACCCACCCACCCACCCCCCACCCACCCCACCCCCCACCCCCACCTCACCCACCCCCACCCCCCACCCCCACCCACCCACCCCACCCACCCACCCCACCCACCCACCCCACCCACCCACCCACCCACCCACCCACCCACCCACCCACCCACCCACCCACCCACCCACCCACCCACCCACCCACCCACCCACCCACCCACCCACCCACCCACCCACCCACCCACCCACCCACCCACCCACCCACCCACCCACACCCACACCCACACCCACACCCACTACATACTCCCCCCCCCCCCCCCCACTCACCGGAACTCCCCGTCGATCTGCTTGACCACGGGTGGCGTGTTTCCTGGCAGCGGGATGGTGATGACCACGTTCTGCAGGTCCAGGCTCGACGTGCTCTCGTACTCAATGTTCACATACGTCTCCGAACCAGACAGCGATGGCCAGCAGTTGACTGGGGGGAGAAGGGAGGGGGGGGGGGGGGGGAGGAAAGGGCAGATGTCCCACACACGCAGGTGACAGCAAAAATGTAGGCCAACCACAGGGTTAGACAAGTAAGGGATCAAGGCAGGGCCAACAGAGGCCAAGAAGAGACCCCTTAGGGCCACAACAGAATCCATCAGCAGATACCCCGAAAAAGACTAAAACCGCACCCTCGTTGACGTTTGAGGGAAAGAGGTGTGTTGGGAAAGTGCACTTCAACTTCCTGTGGCAATCGCAGGAACTGCCATTCAGGCAGGTTTTCTGGGAACAAGACAACGGCCCGCTCTAGCGCGGACAGATGGGTACGGTGGGTGGCAGAAGACACACTGTCCAACAACACGACCAGCGTGCGCACGGCTCTGACCAGGAAACGCCTTGCTACCAACCTGCAGACGACGGCAACGCACCACGCTGTATTAAGAGCAGCTCATGACACAATTCCCAAACTATGTAGTTTGCATGAGCATGATGGAGCACACATCTTCCACTGGACCCTAGTTCTACATGACACTACATGAACCGACCCAACTCTACATGACTTTCATGATTTAGCCACCCCCCTTCCACCCCCAGCTACTCTCCCTCAGTCACTGGACAGCGTCATGAGCGCCTGGTACTGTGCGCACATGACCCTCGTTCCGCCCAAACAGAGAACCCCCCATTTACTGCCCCCCACTCACTGGACAGCGGCACGAGCGCCTCGTCCTTGGTCTGCATGCGCCACTTGAGCACACCCAGCGCGCTGCCCGTGGGGAAGGGGCGCGACGGGTCCTTCAGGCCCAGCATGCTCTGGCCACTGTACAGCGCCTTGTCGATATTAGGGTGTGTCTTGAACTGGAAGCCAGCGTCCTCTCCGTGGTCCACCTAAGGTGGGTGGGTGGGTGGGGGAGGAAGAATGGAAGGGAGCAGGATGAGAGGGGAGAGGGGAAAAAAGTCATGGTCATGGGGAAAGTCATGGTTGAGTCTGCGTGAACTATGATGTTACACACAGAAAGCACATCCTATTGCAAAAACCAAGGCAACTACACCACACAACCAAGGGTTCGATGGACACGGGGAGACTCGAATTAGGGGGTCAGTCCTGTAACGGGTGAGAGCGACGGCGCCAAGCAAAACGCGCATCAACCATGATCCCTGAGAAAACCCAAACCTGCCAGTGAAACAGCTCTGAAAACCGTTGGACAGGAAAATAGTAGGAGTGGCTTGCAATCATGTTAATCACAGCTCTCTCCTCCACCCCTCCCGAATCCTTCCTGTCGCAAGTACGGATGCCCTCACGCAGGCAAACACACACACCCTACACTAACTACAGTGACCACGAGCACCGACTCACCACCACAAGGATGTGCGCGCTGTCCTCATACAGACAAACACCCCCACACTACACTAACTATAGTGACCACGAGCACCCACTCACCACCACAAGGATGAGCGCGCTGTCTTCAATACAGACAAACACGCACACACTACACTAACTATAATGACCAGGCGCTCCCACTCACCACCACGCGGATGAGCGCGCTGTCCTCGCTCTTCACCTCCAGCGTCATCGTGCCCTGCACCTCCAGGTTGTCCACCCCGCCGTCCTTCTTGAGCACCGCCACCAGCTTCTCGTCCACGCTCACCACCACCGGCTTAGACGCGACGCCCGCTGGGACCGTGCTAACCGCTGTCACCACGGCGCCGCCCCCGCGCGCGGCCGCAGCGGTCGCGGCCGCCGAGCTTGCCTCGCTCTCCATGATCTCCCCCTCGGCGCGCAGCGACTCGAGGAACGCGTTTGTCTTGGTCGACTTACCCAGCTGCATGCCCTTGCCGGGAGGGGCCGTTGTGGGCGCCGCCGAAGCTGACGGGAAGCGGGGGGAAGAGGGGTGACATGAATGGCAGGGTTGGGGAGTGGAGGGAAAGGGGAGAAGGGGAAAAGGATGTGGGGGTGGGCCGTGGAATGACAGGGGAGGAGTTGACGGGGAGGACGTAGTCAATTCCCAATAAGGGACGATGGCACCAATAGGCCTGTTTTGCAGACCGGGGGTAACTTAACGTCCCCACTAACTGGACGTGAATAGTCAGACTCACAGCCCCCCTGCTAAACACGGACCCACTAAACAGGCCAAAAGAGCAGCTTTAGGCCGGCAAGCTTAGGAGTGAGTGGACTGCCGTCCTGCTCCGTCCTGGCTCTGTACGTTTGAAAGGGGGCCCCCTCTGACCGCGCCAAATGGGTCTCATGTTTGCACACAGAAATAGTACCGAGCATGACCCACAACTGTGACATGTAACAAGCCCAACTCAGCATGGGCACGTTGGCTTCTTTTCAATGCCCTTTTCTGTTTGGAATTTCACAGGTTATTGCAGGACCATGGTGGTCAGAACCAGAGCACCACAGTTGCGTCCACTCACAAAATGCGGCAGGCACAAACGGCTTTTTTCCGGGTGCCTGTTTCGGCTACTGCATCGTGTTCCAGATAGTGCATGTTCATGGCGTGCACTAAAAGATGGCGGCAGGCACAAAGGGCGTAGCCTTGATCAACAGGCAAGAGGCGGGCACCACTCACAGAATGCGGCGGGCACAAACGGCGTGGCCTTGATCGCGGGCGCGGCGGGCTTGGTCTCCTGCACCTCGGGCGCAGGCGTGTTGCGGCTGCCGAAGCCGAGGCTGGGGAAAGAGGGCTTTTCCTTGGACTTGGTCACCTTAAAAGCGGTTGCGGGATGCAGCAATAGTGTGATGGCCACCGGGACGGAGAGGCAAGAGAGCCAATCAGCACGCGTGGCCACGCACATGGGCAGGAGGTACATGGCATGCAATGCACCCCCACCCAACCGCAACATAGCCCGTACGATATCCATGTGCAAAAACCATCCCAAGGTCAACCTCTGCTTTCTTCCTAAGTTTTTTATTGATGATGAAAAAAGCCTGACCTACCTCTTCCCCCCCCCCCCCCCCCCCCCCCCCCCAACTTCCAACCCCAACGATGGCGATCCCAATTTCTGCTCTAACTTCCATAATCCTCCCTTACGCTTGGCCCCCCACCCCCGCCTGCCCCCCAATCCCCTTCCCCATTCCCTGGAATTCTCCTTGTGCGCCCCCCCTTACCTCCCCCTCCCCGCAATCTGGTTTACATTGATACACCATCCCCCTACCTAGGTCGGCACACCCCTCCTACGGTTGGTGCATAATCCACGACGCCATTTCACCCCCCTACCGTCATCTTCTGTCCGCCCCCCTACCTTTGTCTTCAGATCCCTCCCCCTCCCCTTCCTTTGTCCTCTCAAACCCCCACACCTTTGTCCACCATCCTTGAAGCATCCCCCCCCTACCTTTGTCTTCTCGATCTCCATGGCCTTGCGCTTCATCACGTCCTTGGTGTCGTTGATCTTGGACTGGATGATCATCTTGTGCAGCTTCTCCTCGTGGCTCTCCATCTCGGTGCACGTCTTCACCTGCTGCAGCGTCACGTTCTCCTTGTGGCCCAGGCTGATCACCTCGTCAAACGCAAAGATGAGCTCAAACGCGCACCGCTGGACGCCCTCGTCGTCCAGCGCCTGGCAGTACTCAGGCACCTGGGACAGGGGCGCAGGGGGACATGGGACAGGAAACAAGCAGCGCGGGGCAGTGAGGTTGAGTACAGCGATATGATTAGTAGAATGCGTGCTGTGGTAATGATACGCAAGCAGTGCGGTATGCAAAGGAGATGAATGCGATATGGATGGGTGAGTAACACCGCCTTTCGACAAATGGAGGGAAGCGTCCAACAGGGCAGGGCACCATGGAGAGTAGCAAACAAGCAACAAGCGCCATACGATACAGTGGCGAGGAAGAAACGAGAAGCACTGTTTGGTCCTCTCCGGGTGGCATGACAATACGAGGACGGGTGTTGGCTGGCAGCTGTCACTGGGTGCTGACCTATCTTTCCGTGCTTGCAGTGATAAAAGCAGCGGCATACCGGCGCATCAAGGTAACACCGCCAGCACACTAGTGGACACGCCCACCATCCCACATGAATCATGCCCCGTGCACCAAGCCACTGCCATGGTTCGACCCCCTGGCCTAACCGCGCCAGGCGATGGCCCGGCGTGGGCCACCCCCCAACAAACAAGGGTTGCAAAATGGGGGGAGTACGTGGGGGGGGGGGCTGGTAGCATGCCCGCACAACCCTGATGACACTATTGCTGGATCACATGATTAGAATGAAATACTGAAATGACGAAATGCTTCAAGCCAAGAAAAACATTGCCACCCTCTACACGTACGGAAGGGGTTCAAGCTCGGCCATGCATGTTGGGCACAGAGCCTGGCATGTTGGGCATGCGTATTGGGCATGCAAGGGCGGTGCTCGAAAGCCAGCCCCAAACGTCAAGGACACGTGCAAGTGGTTGTGCTTCGAGCACTGGGCCGGGTGCAGGGGCACACTGGGGAATGGGGAATGGGACTCGGGACATGGCGCATGAGACCCGGGAGAGGGAATACAGGGCTGTGGTGGATGCAACACCCATGGGGGCGGAGCTGCTTTGGGGCACGATCTAGACGGTTGGCACTGCAGGGCGCATACATGCACCGCCATTGTTCATGCTGGCAGCTGGTACGTGGCAACAATGGATGAGGTCATGACAGTCGACTAAGGCCTCATTGGCCAGTGTGTGGCAACTCCCCACCCAATGGTGAATGAGGGGCAAGCTCTAGTGGACAGCACGTTGGTAATGGGTGGTGGTCTGGCTTGACACCTCATGCACCCATGCTAGTATGGCCTCCAAGGCGAGACCCAAGGCACGGGTTGGGGGTATGGGGGGAGGAGATGGGAAGTCCATGCCAGCAAGTAAGGCTGCAACCCTTGGCACAGAACTTAGTTACTATTAGGATAGCTTTGGTATCAGAAAAGGGTCACCAAGGCTACTTGCGCATTTACCAATTTAGATAGCAGACGCAACGTCTCCAGGTCTTCCAGGATGTTGCTTTGTTTATTTGTGACTAGGAGCAGGTACAGTGCGTCCATCGGCTGGTACACGTAGCGCACATTCTCTGTCTCCACAAAGGTGTGTTGCTTCCCGCTTCCGATAAGTTTCGGGAACGCAGCAAGAAGACCCTCGATCCTAATCCGCGTCATGTCCACAAATTGCCGAGACACGAGGGCTGCAGTAGGCCGGTTCATGGGCCGCGCATTCGAGGGCCCGCGCACAAGCGGAATGAGAGCATAACAACACGTTAGCAACGGGAAAAAGAGCACGGCCAGCAAAAAAAGGAAAATATACATACCCAAACACTCGTCTAATAACAAGTCTTACCTTTCCCAGTTTTTGTAATGATGGAGGCCGCCAAGACAACCTGCACGCAACCAGCCAGAAGGCATCCTTAGTCAGCGTTGCGCTTATCACCCGGCGGCTACAAAACCAGTGAGTCTACCATAATGAATTTGGTTTGAATACAAATGATGCCTTACCATTTTCGCGGTATCGTCTCAGCAGCTGCCGGAGAGTAGGCAGAGTATAATGGCCCCCACCAAGCGACCCTCTAGCGTGCTCTTTACCTGCAGCTGGCAAAGCCTTATATTAAAGCGCGCATTAAGAAAGCTGCTGCGGCCAATAAGGCATACCTATCTTCAACCGCCAAGACATCGTCCCCAGCAATGCCCTACTTTCATCTAATGTGCCTCGTTTCCCTTTGTAGCCCCTCGCCCACTACTGCGCGGCATTCATTCATAAATGCGCAACGTGACTGTCACACCATGGATCGTCTCGGAACGTGCTCCGGAGCGCTTGCCATCCCGGCCATGGGTGCGGGCCGAGCGCGCGCCGACCACCACGTGAGACAATTACCGGTGGCAGCCAGCCAGGTGTTTGCTGCGGACGGTGCTGCCAGATGTCACTCGAACCGAGACAGCAACAAACGGCCTCATGCAGCTTCCATACGGAACGTGGATGATTGCGTGCTTGCAGCTCTGCCTACGTGCCAACGTTATGCAAATTTCGTCGTCCAACCGTTGGCACTGCCATGTTGGCATGGTAGATTGCCGCGGAGACATGGCGGAGATGCCATAAATTTTCCTGCCAGTAGTCATCACTTACCTTCTGCACATTTGTGTTAGTTTTGACTTCTTCGTTAACTGTAAGCTCCCATCGCACTGACCCGGTTAGAGGAGAAGGTAGTAGGCTGCCTTTGATAGACCGGATAGCAGAATCTACTCAGTCGAGTCATGAACGCTTTGGGAACCTCTGCTCGGACGTCTCTCGCTAGCCTCTGTGCGAGAGCTCGTAATTCTGAACCGCGGTGCCATTGGCGGGCATGTCCAGTGGCACTCTCAATTTCTCCAAAGCCGGCAGCGGCCCCTCATATTCGTAAAGGTTTCGGCTTCGAGGCTCAACAGACATTTCTCGATCTTCCCGGAAATTCTCGGCACAGTGCTACTGCATTCTCCAGGCAGTTTTGCGATTTAGCGTTGAGTAGGAGGCGGGACTTCAGCCAAAAGGCCAGCCGTGCTGTTATGGCGTACGGTGCAAACGACGATTTGCAGCAGTACATTGATTTGGCCAACAAGCTTGCAGACCTTGCTGGCGAGGTCATCCTGAAATATTTCCGATCGACAAAATTCCAAGTAGATGCCAAATCAGATGAAAGTAAGTACCGTTTGTAGCTCTTACGGAGCGTTCTTCTTTGCCATAACTTGATTCCAATGGTACCGTGGTTGTGAAGCTATGTCATCACGTTGATGTATAATATGTCCAATCGTACTTGTTGTCTAGAATTACTCACTTGTTGTCTAGAATTGTTAATTATAATTGCCTTCAATATTATTGTCCATAAAGTGCTTGTGCTGGCTCACAGAGTATGCTGTATTCCTGCATTGTTTGCATACGATCGCCCTAGGCGTCTCCTGTGCTCACACTGTAAAATTTCCTCCCGAGGATCGGCTGTGCTAACATACTTCCAGGCTCATGTGGGGAATGTATCTGCTTTGAGCAAAGAACTCGACGCTGTTGCTGAAATGCTTTGAGCAATTCAATTTTTTTGTGCGTTTAGCTGCTGTGCAGTCTTGCTAGCAGAGTGTTCATCCGGCTCAGGGGATAGGCATCCTGACCATGGCTGCGAAGTTACTGCTGTCTTCTTCAATCACGTCCGCTAACCCTCCCTTTCTCCCAACCTCCCGTTCCCTTGTTCACCTCCCTGCCCAGGCCCTGTCACCATCGCCGACCGCGAGGCGGAGCAGGTGATGCGTGCGGCCATCATCAAGGCGTTCCCCTCCCACAGCATGTGAGTCTAAGGAAGGTGTGCCAGGGGAAGGACCCCTGTTTACCCATCCTGTCCTACCCTCCCACGCCATTGCATGGCATGCTTCAACATTCCTCGGCGTTGTGGCTGGGTTGGGTTGTGGTCGGGTTGGGTTGTGGTCGAGGTCACGCTCCTCATGGGTTGGCGGACAGGCCAAAGACCCTGTCGTTCACCCTGGACAAGAGGGCGCTCCCGCAGCGGAACATGAGTTGATGATTGCAAATCAACTCAAAGGTGCACCTGATCGGGTCGTAATTGCCTCTTATGGCAATGCAAGATGCGCTGGCATTGGATGCCAGCAGTTCCTGAGATCTGTTGCCAGCACATTCCCCTTTGACTCATCGTCTTGGTCTCTGCCACCCAGCGGCTGTGGCCCGATCCGGAGGGCATATTGCGCACGCTCTAATGCTGTACCCCAAACAGTCACCACACGCAGCGACCTTTGCTGGCCGACAATGATGGTGATTTGACCTACCCTCTCCCTTTTCTATGTGCTGGTTCCAAAAGGGAAGTAAGAATTTGACCCGGCAGCAGCCCACCCGGCACCCTTGGATCTGGTCCACACGCCTCCCTTGATGTTTGCACCCCTTCCCATTGCTCTTCACCGTTGCTCCTGAATACATCTCGGCAACCATGATTCCAAGGTACGTGCCGTGTTGGCTGCATTTCTAACCGCCTCCACTGCCGCCAAAATGCCATTACCACCACAGTCTCACCCCCACTGCGACACCGCCACTTGTCCACGGGCCACCGCACTCTTGGCGTTGCCGCCACACTCGTATCATTACCGCTTCTCCCCATGACCGCCACCACCATGACGTAATGTTTTCACCACCACTGTTTTGTTCGTCCGCAGCTTGGGCGAGGAGGACGGCGTCAGCGACGGCGACGGCAGCTCGTCCGAGTACCTGTGGGTGCTGGACCCGATCGACGGTACCAAGAGCTTTGTCACAGGCAAGCCGCTGTTTGGGACGCTGATTGCGCTGCTGAGGGACGGCAAGCCGGTAAGTGGGGGACCGTGCCAGTGGGGTTGTACCCCTTGTCCAGGCAACCCCTTGAACTGGGTGTCGACAGGGGGTGCATGCCGCTTGTCTAGTTCAAGACGATGGCTGCACATGGGATGGGGGGTGAATAGATGGATGGTCAGGTCATGCGGGATTAGTGCCGATGTTGATGGGAGAATAGATTAGGTGCATGTACGCATGATGCGGGATGAGCGATGATGTTGCATGAATAGGCCGCCATAGCGGAGCTGCTGTCAGTGCGGCACAGAGGTGTCGCGTTCCGATCCGATAACACGCTGCCATGTCCAGTGGTACACCCCACATAACATGCACGGCAGAGGGAACCGAATGAGAGGCTATAATGCAACAATGCTGGCGATGAATGCATCCCTGCCTGTGCTGTTGTCGGCTGCCCCTTCCCACCCCGAATTGCGTTGCCTTTATCCCCTTCTGCCCACCCTCTTCCCGGAGAGCTTGCCTTGCGGGGCGTTGCTTATCCCATAGCTCCCACAGAGGGTGCTGCGTGCACGGCCAACCTGTGTATGCAGGCGTGGCTCCGCTTGTTTCCGCGCACTGGTGACAAAGGACTGGGACGGGGCCAGCTGCAATGGCGCTTTTCCTGCTGCACAACCGATGGTGGCTTTCTCTTTGACCATTGACACAATAACCGCTCGCTACCTTGGCCAATTGCACGCCAGCATGGCAGGACAAACCACGCTCGCATCTCAGCATCCCCCATGTGGTCCCTCAATGTTTTCCTCACATGCCCGCTCACGTGTGGTCATGCGTGCTCATGCGTGTTCTGCTACCGGACCCTCCTGCCTGGTGCCACGCCCTCCCCACGTCCACCCCAACCTTCCCCTTGTGCACGCGTGTGCCAGGTGCTGGGCGTGATTGACCAGCCGTACCTGCGTGAGCGGTGGGTGGGCGCGGTGGGCCAGCGCACGACGTGGAATGGGGCGCCCATCTCCACGCGGCCCTGCGATGCGCTCAAGAACGCGTTCATGTGAGCAAGGATGAGGCATGATGACCCGTGCGCGTATATAGGGACCCCTACCCCACCCCCCTACAGCATGCGACGCTGTGCACCCAAGAATGCAGTCATGCGAGTCATGCACGTTTCGGTGGCGGGAGCTGCTTCCCCCCCCAAAGGTATTATTTAGTAGCTTGTAGTCTCAATAAAGTATCAACAAAGTATGCAGGCGGGTCCATGTCATAAAGTATGTGGATGTGTCATACTGACACATACGGGGGGTGTCGTCCCCCGCAACTTTCTTATCCTTCTGGCCAACATGTTGTCTACTGACACACGTGCGCGTGCATGTGCTCACGCAAGACACACACATGACCCGTAATTCTGCCCCCCGCAGGTACACCACAACCCCACACATGTTCAACGCGCGGACCATGCCCGGCTTTGTGGCGGTGCGAGACCAGGTGAGCCACTAGGGCTGCGCAAGGCACCCCCCTGTTGGATCGATATATATATATATATATATATATATATATATATATTCTTGCTCTGGCACCGTGCGGAGCTGCGCTGCTCCCATCCTGGACAAGGCCACCTGCTGCTGCACTCGCGCATGCTTGCTCCGGTCACTGCCTCTCGAGCATGGGGTCGGACCCTGCCCACACTCTGCACACATGCATGACCATTCCTTGGTATTTTATCCGTGATTGTAGCGAGTCATACTGGCTGCTGTACGTGCTTTCTCCTTCATGCTTTCTCCTACACAATTTGACATCCTTTTCCTCCCGGCGCCGCACTACCCTGGTCTTGATTCCCCATGCAACCTCATGCATGCATGCCATGTGCCTTTTCATGTGCACGCGGCTTGCTCGGCACGCGCCATGCATCCACCTGCTGTGCCACCTTTCTGGTGTACACCAGAGCCATATTTGTATGATGGGGGGTAGGGAGCCAGGGAGGGAAAGGATCGTCGTCAGCTGTTGCCTTTTGTATTCCATTCCTGGTATACACGCATGCAAACACACACACATTCTCTTTCTCTCTCTCTCTCTCTCTCTCTCTCTCTCTCTCTCTCTCTCTCTCTCTCTCTCTCTCTCTCTCTCTCTCTCTCTCTCTCTCTCTCTCTCTCTCTCTCTCTCTCTCTCTGTCTCTCTCTCTCTCTCTCTCTCTCACACACACACACACACACACTCACTCACTCTCGCTGTCTCGCCCCCCTGCCAACCCCACCCCCCTCTCCATATCCTTTTACCACGGTATTGACGATGGCCCGTTTACTGCCACCTGCCACCCCCCACCCCCACCCCCAGGTGCGCTACCCCCTGTACGGCTGCGACTGCTACGCGTATGGCCTGCTGGCGGCCGGACACGTGGATGTCGTGCTGGAGGCGGACCTCAAGCCGTACGATTTTGTGTCGCTGGTAACCATCATCGAGGGGGCGGGTGGCAGGATCACCGATTGGTCGGGCAACCCGCTCCACTGGCGCAAAGGTGGGGGCGAGTGTCGGTTGTGGTGTGGGATGGCACTCACAGGATGGCCAGGCCATGGTATGACCCTCTGTATGGATGTGTCTTCTGGGTGAGCTTGGACCAAGGGAGGGATGCATGGGGGAATACATTGGGGGAGGGATACATTTGGGGGGTACATGGGTGCTTGCATGGCGATATAGTCACTGCTGCTTGTCTCATGGGTGTTGTCACGGCGACCGAGCTGGGCGAGAGGATGGCTTGGCCGCTGGGGCCTGTTGGAGCAGCATGGCAGCAGGTATCGCCGTAGATACGTGCGGAGACATGGATACTTGCGGGTGTTGTACAGGAGCTACCGGTAGCATGGCTGAGCCACCGTACCGTACCAAGCGATCGTGATAGTGCCTTGTGTTCAATCGAGTGAGGACTCTTGCTCCAGTACACAATGTTGGGTAGCAGGCGCTTAGGTTGCTGTGTTCCGCTGCCTTCGTCTGTGCTACATGGGTTGAGAGCCACTTGGGTTGCCCATCATCTGCCCATGGTTGGTTCCTTTGTGTTCTTGCCACAGCCTGCATTGGGCCTGGAACTGGTGGCCCCTATATCAAACACTGGTGGCCCCTGTGTTCATTGGCTGCCTCGCTGAACGGCCAGGTTCCTTGGGTAGCTTGTGCGGGCGCTTTTCCAGGAGGAAATGCATTTGCTCACGGCTTGCTTGCCTTCTGGCCTGTGAACGTGCATCTACGTACAGGTGACAAGATGATTTTTGAGGTGTTGGCAGCTGGCGATGCGAGGACACATGCTGAAGCCTTGAAGGTTCTGGCACCTGTAGCAGCGGCAGCTGTGGTGTAGATCGTGGATCCCTTGGATCAAGTGGCGAATGGAGCCTTGAGCTCTAGGTTGGTACCATCTGGCACGTCATATGCCTGGATGTAAAGAACAGGAAAAGAGCCGTGATATTCCTGAAAAAGCTGTCCGGATAATCATCCTGGGAATGTTGTAGCCATCCTGTGACTGGTCACTAGGATGTGCATCGCACAAGTCGTTCTGAAAGTCCTGCCCAAAGGAACCTTGACTCGTGAAAAGGCAAAGCATGCCTTCCGGGCGGGCCTCAATCTGTGGCTAGCCTCGTCATCAACTTAATTAGGCCGATGGAAATCACATGTGTGATGGTGATCTGGACAGGGGCTGGTGTCTTGGGTTGCATGCATCAAGGAAGTAGGACAGCCCATCAATGTGCAAAACAAACTAGTGCAGCTAGCGCGCCGGCCCTAGCACACGGTACTATATAAATTATAAGTACTTCTATGCCAAACTGTGTATCCGTATGGGCCTGGCCGCCCTGCATGTGAGTGCATGTGTTGATTTCTGCAATTATCAAGCAGTTAATTAATTAATTAAACTCGTGCTCCCGTTGGGGAGTCACGGAGCACCGAAGTGCTTTTAATCCCTGTGTGTGCACAACAGGAAGAAAGGGCAGAGACCCCCTTTCTCCTTCATGCCAGAGGCATGCCATGTGCAGCTGCAATCGGACACGATAAACGATCCGGCAAATTTGCTGTAGGTGCAATAAGCAGTTGCTATGTATCATACTGCATGCAGGCCCGCCCGCACTGTTTGTCTCATTAACGGATACAAAGTTCTAGATTCCTCGATTGACACGTGCGAGCGTGCCAACGTCACATATGTAAAGCTAGACTCTACAAAGTATATAGGCATCTTCAAGATTGAAACCGGCGCGTGAAGGCTAGCTATCTGTGTGCATGTACGAAAGTAAGCTGGCAAAGTGACACTTAACTTGCGCCTCACTGCAGGCCTACGTCTTGACCGCGCACCTCATGCACCTTAATTCACAAATTTCAGCCTTCGCATAAGCCTCCTTGCATGCTGAATTGCATGCACCCAAATTGCACCATGTTGTGGAGAGATCGATCGCAAGCACGCGCTCTGTGCATGCATGCATGGCTTAGGCACCGCCCACTGCCGAACTCGTTCGTTTGGGGCTGTGGGAGAAGCTATATTTGTCCCTTGATTGTCTCCTTGATCGATATTATAGCCCGCCAAAAAATGGCTGACGGCGGTATGGCTGACGGCGGAGTTCAGATCTTTTGCGTCTGAGCCCCAAATTCGGTCGATCAGACCACTTGCATTCGATGCGCCTTTTTAAGACGCATCCGCCAACTGGTATAATCGGTTACGTCTAAAACGCAGTATTGACAACATTACGCACGTGACAAGCAGCTATGATGACTCCAAAAGCCAAGTGAGGTTTGGAAAAGGAGCTTGCCGGCTCCCAGCCCAACCCACTCGCCATCGTCCTTGCCCGGCCAGCCGTCTGGGCCCGCCAATTACCCACCGCCAGCAAACCCATTGCCCAGCGCCTCGCCCGAGCCCAAGAAACCCTGCCACGAACACAAATAGCGACATTAATTACCTCCCAGATTACGAACGCTTTTCTTTCAGCCACTGGCTGCAACTGACCAAAGAAGAATGCGCCGAAACAGTGCGCTTCTTATCACAGGAACGCAAGCTCCATGGGGCCGTAGGGCCCATCCCCGCCAACGACCTGGAGGCGTTCCTTGCCAGTCAGGCAAGACCTCGGCACCCACCGTATCGCCATCATGTGCAGCCACTTCCAGCTACCTATGGCCAAAATTGTCGCCAGGATCCGCACCCCAGTCCAGCCTGCGCGCGGCCGACAGCCACATCGGCCCCCTCCCTCGGCAAGGATGACATCCGAGCAGTGATGGAGGAGCACGTCACCTGGCCGTTGGCCGAGAAGCTGGCCTTGCTGAACACGACGCTCAACACGGTGGAGGCCCGGGTCTCCAATGTGGAAACCAAGGTCGTCCACACTTGAGCTCCAACCTCAGTTCACGGCGCTGCACACCGCGGCGCAGCTAGGCATCCGAGACGCACGCTGCACTTGTCTCTCGCCTAAACCAGGTGGAGGGCAAGTGCGGCGTGCTCATGCATGAAGAAGCTTGAAGCCATCACCGCCCACACCGAGGCCCTGGCCTCACAGGTCCCAAAGATAGCGGAGCAGACGGCCACCATCGCATCCCCGCCACCTCGGCTGGATGCTGGTGACCTCCCGCCCCTCTCCTATGCCGACCTGCTGCGGACAGCGACCGCGCCTCCGGCACCACCGACGCCATCGCTACAAAACTCCAGGAGCTTGAAGACCTTCGCCATGCACAACGACGGGAGGCCACCGACGTCCGCGCCCGCCACGACTGCCGGGTGGTGCTGCGTCGTTTCCCCCAGAAGCCAGGTGAGACGTCAACCTCCCTTGCCAGTTGCCGACGAGCTTAAGGACCAGCTCCTTACCCTCATGGGCCTGATAGGTGAGGTAGAACTGCATGGGTGCCACCGCCTTCCCCACGCCCGGGACAAGGCGGCTCCCCCACCAGTCCTGCTCACCTTCCCTTCCCGTGAGGACAAGCAGCGGTTCCTCTCTCGTCGCAAGCGGTTGCACGACCTCACCTGGACGCTGGACGCCGACCTGACCCCCCGGCCCGCTCAGCAGCAGCAGCGACGCGACCTGTGGCCGGAATACCTCGATCCGCCACAAGCAGGACCCCCAGAAGCCAAAGGTGTACTGGGGGGGCGGGGACCTGATGATCAACCACAAGATGTGGACGCCCCCAGCGGGCTAGAATAGCTTGTAAAAGCCCTAGCTTGTATCCGTTGGTAGTCACTGCCGCTATGGCAGCCATGCTTAGAATGTTTGCCTAGCAGTGCCAACATACCTAGTCACGTGCACCGCTAACGCACGGTACACAACCAGCCCTAGCCTTAATTAGCTTAGTCCTCGTACAGCCATGCTACGCCCTGGCTATGATCAGATTACTCGCCCACGCTCCTTGTTATGCCATTCTCCGGCATGGGTCTTATTGCACCCACAGATTGCCGGATCGTTTACATACAGTTTAGCGTGTCCGAGTGCATGCAGCTGTGGCATGCCTTAGGCATGAAGGAGAATGGGGGTCTCTGCCCTTTCTCCTGTTGTGCACACACATGCAGGGATTAATAAAAGCACTTCGGTGCTCCGTGACTCCCCAACGGGAGCACGTGTTTCATAAATTAATAGCCCTCCCTCCTAAGAACCTGGGTCTTGTTGCCTTACTGTGGGCGGCGCCCACAGTGGATGCTGGATTGGTTATAGACGTGTCCGATTGCACCTGCATGTGGCATATGCCAGTGCCGGCATGAGGGAAGGGGGGGTCTCAACTAGCTGCCGCCCCCTCAGTGTCCTGCCGTGCACACACAGGCGCCATTTGGTGCTCCGTGATCGAGTCCCCAATTCGGGGGGAACCTTGTGGGTTAATTAATTAATAAGCACGTGACGGCGTCACGTGGGTGCCAATACAGAGTAAAGGAACCTTCAACCCTATATACACAGCGAGAAGGAGGGAGGGCGCCCTAGCTTCCGTCTCACTGCCGCAGGTGGGCAGGCCACTGAGCGCTCTCTCCACGGCATGGTGCATCATGCCGGGGCGCAACACTGTGCAATGATGGTGGGTGCAACACAACCAGTGCAATACCATAGGTAGGCTGACACATAGCTTATGCTACAAATGTGAGGTGGGCTCAAGACGTCGGCTAATTAAGGCGCAAGCTGATGGCCACAAGGTGCCAGAGCTAATTGAAGGTACTATAACGCTGTACGTGCGCTAATATCGTTTCAAGTGCTGTAGTAATGCCTAAGCTATCCCATCATCGATTGCCCCCATCTAGACAACTAGCTGGAGTGCTCTATCCCCGGGAAGCCTGGGGGGGCTTCCACAGTTTCTTGTTGACATAGAGGTCCCCGCCCCGCCAGTACACTTGGGGCTTCTCGGGGTTGGTCTTATGGCGGATGCCAGTCGGGCCACTGATCGCGGCGTTGCTCACTGCTGGGCTGGCGTCAGGTCGTCGTCAAGCGACCAGGAGGTGTCCACCAGCTTCTTGCGGCAAGAGAGGAACCGAACTCGGGCTGTGATGTCGCTGAAGGTGAGGACCACTGGAGGGGGCCCAGCCTTGGCCCGTGGATGGGGCAGGCCGGCGGTAGGCGCCCTGCAGTGCCGCACCTGGCAGCTGCATGCATGCACGCCAATTAAGAGCTGTTTCTTCAGCTCGTCGAGAAGAGATTCTGGGGTCTCCTCCGGCGGCATGTCGAAGCGCCTGAGGATGACCCGGCAGCGGCGACGGTCGCGGTCAGCGGCCTCGCGGCGCGTGTCTTCCAGCTCCTGGAGCTTGGTGGTGATGGCGGTCGTGGTAGAGGGTGAACCCTGGGTATGCCCCTAAAAACCGGCCCCCATGCTTTATTATACCATGGGACGTGATCGATATCGCTGCGTGCAGCAGTGCTTGAGGATCGAGCACCTAGCTGCCCTGTACGCTGGCTGCATGATACACTAGCTTGACCCGTTGGACGCAATCGCCAAGATCAAGGAGATGTACAACCAAGCAAGATGCTCCGGCCATATGCGGCGGAGGCTGGCCATGCAGGGTCTCGCCGAATGTCGAAACCAAGGTTCTTCAGTCGCCATCTTAACCCTTAAACCGTAGCAACTCAGTCCTAAAAAACGGACTGAGTTGCACATCTTTGCACATTTGTTGTGTATGGCCTAAAAACAATTTCTGGCCACCCCTTGGTACCAAGCATGCATTTATGTTGAATTTCTTTGGGGACATGTCACCGGTCCCATATCTATGACTTTTGGGTGCTATAAATAGCACCAACCCCAGGGGGGTACGGAAAAATGGGGTTTGAGACATACATCATGCAATATGGACCACTTACACAAATATATAGGCCCTGGAATTTCAAAGGCAGTTACTTTATATCACAGGCATGCCATCAATGCATTCACAACATGACATGCTACAGAACTGCACAAGCTAGCTAGCAAAAATCCCAAAATAGCTCAGTCCGTTTAATAGGACTGAGTTTTTTTGGGGGGGTGGCTAGCACTACCGTTTTGGTTTCCTATCCCAATGTGGCATAAAACATCATAGCTGGCCACACATGCATCCTCCAACACATTTCCAGCATATAAAACAGCAGCTCATGCTATATAATACTGTAAATGTAGTGCCATTGGGCAGAAAGCACGCGTAGAAGGCACATGCAAGGAGCTTATTACCAACGTACCCTATACGCTACAAACAACTTCAAAATACAAGGAAAAAGGAAAGAAACAAAATTAGCAACTTGCTGATGCTTAAATGCAAGCAGATCCCAGGCATCTCTATGTCTCTAACACACAGCAAACACACAAAAAGAAGGCGGACTTGGCCAGCATGCATGCCTAGAACTGGGCAGAAAAACACTCGTCCTGAGTTGTTTAAGCAACGGAAAGCATCGTATCATCACACTGAACATTATTACAAACGATATCTGTCGTTATACCGACATTCATGTTGTAGCATACGCTAAAAGCAGTCAAAACTCGTCCAAAATCTGGCCGAGGTAACATTACTACCTTACCATCACAAGCCTATGCACAGAAGCAATAAAACAACAAAAAGACAGTCATAAAGCTTCGATTATAGCCCCGAGTCTGGTATCGAAACAATATATGACACATGCGCGGTCACTGAGACATGATAAAAGGCTAAAACGTACCTGGTCGAAACCGCAGATTACCTTGTTTGCAGGAGCTAGCACGCCCACCCGACGAACGTAGCCGCAAGCATGTCCTGGCCGCCATTGATGGTCAACTGTGCTAGGAACGACGTAACTAACTCATCCATACGCAAAAATCCGAACATTTTCTGCCGAGCAACAAGTACAGCTTGCACTGTCATCGCCTGGCTGCTCACGCGATTTGCTGCGCCGCCACATAACCTCGAGACATATCTAGGCATTTGTAAATGTTGCATGGCTACGCAAATAGCATTTACAAGACCTAGGGATGATGCCTACAAAGTTTCAGTCGAATACGTCAAGCCATGCTCTCGCCCCAGTCAGTTGTTTGTGCCACCATAGCCGCGGACGTGAATAATTTTTATTCACGTCGTCCTCGTTTGGCCATGGTACCCCCCCTACTTTCCAGGTACCCCCCCTACTTTCCTTGACCATAGGTCCCTGTCCAGGTGTCCAAAAGTAGCAAACCAGGGGTGTACGTGAAAGTACAAATCTAGATCTCGAAGCTGGTCCAAACAGAATATTCAAAAGTTTGCTAGAATTATAGCTAGTTCTGCCACAAACTCGGTCCGTTTAATAGGACTGAGAAAAACTCAGTCCACTAAAACGGACCGAGTACGGTTTAAGGGTTAAGTTATAGCAGGCCTTCGTTCACTGGACCCAGCATGAGAAATCAGCCGCACTGGCCATGCACCGACGGAGAGCACCAAAGCCACCCTCGATCCGATCGCTCGCCTGCATATGGCTATCGCTCGCATGCAATATGGCTGGAGAGCAACCTTGGTGGTGCACGATCCCAAGGAGCTAGACGCGGCGGCTATAAGCAGACTGTTACGAAAATGGAGCTAGACCTTGCCGGCCCGAGATCGCTGCACAGACAGACACCATATCGCCGCCCAGCCCGAGCGCTATTAAACCCCCCTCTCTAGATAGTGACTATATCAAGGAGACAACCAGCGCAGGCCAGAAATCGGAAGAATCCGTACCACATGTGGTAGTGCCGTGTTAAGCATTTAGCCATGCTATGCAGGCCTATGCAGAGAGTCACTCTCCGTTGAGAAGCCATGCCCGGCTAGCGCTTGTATATAGCCATATATAATTATATATTAAAAATATAATTAATTACAGCAGAGTGAAATCACTCAAACCAAAGCAAACGCCCAGCTATAAACCTATATTATACAGAGCCATGTCAAAGCTCTATACTACGATAAGACCAATGGAAACTCCTAACAGGAGGAACCTAATAGCCCTGTTGCACCGAAAATATAGCCATATATATTCATTGAGAATGATAGATTACGGAGGTGAGATAGGCATGCAACATAAGGAAAAACCCGATAACTGGGAGAATAACCTTGAAGAAATTAATAGCAATCTGACACAGACATCCAAGGATCACGCCAGCTGCACAATTGGTACAACTAACTATACATCACAAAACTACACGCAGCAACAGCGCTGCCGGCCCACCATGCAGGCCTGGAAGGGATCTAGACCGCATGGGTCGCGACAATTAAGTCGGCCCGGGTGCGGCGGAATAACACATCAGCCACGGTGCGAGTGAGGGCGAGTGACAGGCGCTGCCGCCAATACGAGGACCACGTGCGGGCCGACCACGGGGCGGTCTGACCCTCGAGGTCGAGGCGGTCTTCACGGCGCTGGCAGCACTCGAGGAAAAACTACGCTGTCTTGGGGCCCATGGCCCCGAACTCCTCAAGGACAAAGGGGATGACCCGGTGGGGCCCCACCGACATTGCCTTAGGAGGCAAACTTGTCGCGCTCAGCCACAGCGGCAGCAGCGCCGGCATCCACAGCCGCCCGGAGGATGTGGCGACCGGAAAGCGGCCGAGCCACGGAGACATCGATGAGCAGGTGGCAACCCTGCCCGTCGTAGTCAAGCACGGTAATGTCGGGGCGGTGGTTGGGTGAGTAGAGGGCGGCCCCATCCGCGTCCTCGCACTTGATGGTGGAGTGGGGAAAGACCGACCGAACCATGGCACACACCACCCGGAGGAGAGCGGTATGGAGATAGAGGAACCAGTTCTGGTTCTGCTAGCCACCCATGCACGCGATGTAGTGCGTCCCAGTAGTATCCAGAGCAAGCCCGCAGCTGCCGCGGGACGCACCCGCCGTGATGAGAGGTTGCGGGGCAAAGAGCTGGTGGCGGAGAGCGATGGCATAAAGGGCCGGAACCAGCGTGAACAAAGGGCTCATGGGGAGGGCGCGCAGGAATTAATTAATTAATTAAACTCGTGCTCCCGTTGGGGAGTCACGGAGCACCGAAGTGCTTTTATTCCCTGTGTGTGCACAACAGGAGAAAGGGCAGAGACCCCCAGTCTCCTTCATGCCATAGGCATGCCACAGCTGCATTCGGGCACGTTAGCTAAACGGACACGCTAACGATCCGGCAATCTGTGGGTGCAATAAGACCCATGTGAGAATGGCATAACAAGGAGCGTGGGCGAGTAAACTGATCATAGCCAAGACGTAGCATGGCTGTACAACAAGGACTAGGCTAAGGCTACATGGCTGGTTGTGTACGGTCGTGCGTTAGCGGTGCACGTGACTAGGTATGTTGGCACGGCTAGGCAAACGTTCTAAGCATGGCTGCCATGGCGGCAGTGACTACCAATGGATACAAGCTAGGGCTATTAGCTAGTCTAGCCCACGGGGGGCGTCCACATCTTGTGGTTGATCATCAGGTCCCCGCCCCTCCACTACACCTTTGGCTTCTGGGGGCCCTGCTTGTGGCGGAGGTACTCCGGCCACAGGTCGCGTCGCTGCTGCTGCTGAGCGGGGGCTGCGCGCAGGAATGCGGACCCCACGCTCCCCTCAAGGGAAACGGAGTGAAGCCAAGCCTTCCCCTGATCGTTCAAGCTTGCATGCAGACCCATCCAGTCGGCACAGTGTAGTATACCCGCGTATATATCTTCCACCCCATATATGCCATGCAGGCCTTCTAGTAGGCCAGCTCCCCACGCCGCCCCACGGGTGCGTGCCTGATCAGGATGCATGACCCATCATGGCAGTGCAGGTGCATGCACCTTGTGCACCCAGAGCAGGTGACAGTTTACATCCTACACCTGCAGGTTGTAGCCGAGACTGTATCTAAAACCCATAGATGCCCCTTTCTCAGGGCTATGCGTTACATATGCTCCCCACGGAGCTATGTTCTTAATTAATTAATGTGGTAGTGCTGTATGGTTGGGGCATTCATGATGCAGACGATATTTGTAACTATCGTGATTTTTTTTTTCTAATGGCGGATTAGGATATATGAATCCGTGGTATGCCCATATGCGCATTACATGCAAGTACTCATACTAATTACTGCTCCGTCAGCATACTACCGGCTACTTAATTAAGTTGGTTCAGCCTAGCACCCGCATGTCTACCCGCAAACTTCATTCTACAGTTCGATCCATTGTGCCAGACAATGCCCCCGCCCAAGGTTGTGTCCTGTCCCAATACCTGTTCATTATTGTCGTGGATCACGTCATGCGCCGAGCACGTGCGCGCTTTACTGCTCTGGGGTTCGAGCCAGGCTTGGACATCCTTAACGAGAAAGAGCATGGCGGGGTTAGACCTGGCTACCGCCTGGCCGACCTGATTTATGCGGATGACACCACCCTCATCGCGCGCCCCGAGCACATTCAGACCTGGCTGGACTGTCTGGGCCTGGAGGCGAGGGCGGTGGGGTTGGAGATTAGTGTCAAAACTGAGGCGATGGTGATTGGGGCCTCCAGTACACCGCCGCTGCCGCGCCTGCTGGATGGGACGACGGTCCCGTTCCGCGATCGCTTCAAGCTGTTAGGGAGCTGGCTCCCTGACACCGCCGACGATGTGGACACCCGCATCGGCCTGGCCTGGGCTAGGCTTCGTTCGCTCAACACCTACTGGCGCTCCAAGGGCCTGGGCGACCACCGCAAGCGCATGCTCTTCAAGGTCCTCGTCCTCACGGTGCTCACGTGTATGGCGCCGAGGCATGGACACTCACACCCACACTGGCAGCTAGGCTAGACGGCACAGTTTACAGGATGCTCCGACAGGTCCTGAACGTAGGGTTTTCCAAGCGCCCGTCATCAGAGTCTTTGTATCAGGGCATGCCTCGTATTTCGGACGAGATTAGACAGCGTAGGATAGCATTTGTAGGACACCTTGCTCGCACTAGCCAGGTCGACACCGCCCTTGGTCTGGCAGGCCCCCAGCGGCTTGGCCAGCCAGGGCGGCACATTCTGATCGACCTGGCCTGGCCCCGGCCAAGGACATTCCCAAAAGGGTAGGGAAACATGTCACGAACTACGTACAGATGTTGCTGGATGACCTACTGGTCCCAGCCCAGTTTGAATACTGCATCCACTCTCTCTCCCTTCTTTGGACTGCCATGCAGAACAAGACGCGGTGGCAGAAGATTGTCAAGGCTCACACGCCCCACCCTGTGGGCAAGCCCCCTCCCCCCAAGAGGAGGAGGCGTTTTGACGAGTAGGGCAGTTAGGATTTTTCTAGACTAGCTAGGTAGATTAGCGTTAGGACAGTTAGATTACGCGACTCTCTCCTTTCCACCACCCATCAAGGAATATGTGAGCACTACATGATCTCCCAACGGAGGCAAGTTATAATTTCATTTAATTAATTTAATGCCCCCGCCATGTCACCCACGTACACACATTTCAGCATTTAAGTGGACCCACGGTTATATCAAGGAGACAACCAGCGCAGGCCAGAAATCGGGAGAATCCGGACCATGGTAGCTCGAGCCTGCCGTTATCTTTTCCGCGTTTTCGAGTCGTTCAGGATGATGAAGATGAATGGTGATGGAAATGTGTATCCGTGTGCATTGAAATTATGGCTGGCTTACGTGTAGAGCGACTAGATGACCTAGACGGTGGGGCCGGAAACAGCATGCTTGATCAGGGCGTGTGTTTCGAGCCTAACTGGCCGGGAGTGTCTAGTGGTGAGCACCATTGCTGCGATCGCTCTCCCACCATTTACGAGGAAATACCCGCAAATGGAAAACCACTGAAAAGGTCTAGCTAGTCAGTCATCACGTTAGCCATGCCATGATTCCAAACGTCCAAGAACTGCACACGGTGCAAAGGCAAAAAGCCGGAGGACAGCACTTTCAAATGTGCGGCGGGAACCAAAAGCCCGCGGATGCCAGAAAACATCGTGTTGCGGCGGCGACGCGACGATGTGGACAACGAATCCAGTGCCAAGCTCGGAACGGCCGCAAAGGAGATCTGGCATCACAGGGTTCAGATGTGCGGAGATACTATGCGATCCAGCCGGTCCACGGTTATATGCCAGACTCTCCCCGTAACGTGAGTAGTTATATGATTGCAGCTGTACGTGGCTCGCCTTCGGGCACCAGGTAAGACGGGTGTCTCTGCCCCCTTCCCAGAGTGCAACATATGTAGAGGGATGAAAAGCATGTTGACGATCCATGTATTATTGTGCGCCATTACTCCCCAGGTGCAGGTGCAGGTGCCCTTGGTGCACATAATTAATTAATTAATTAATTAATTAATTATACTCGTGCTCCCGTTGGGGAGTCACGGAGCATTAACCCCGATGGATGGATGGGTGGGTGCTTGCAAACAGTCCTACCGGTCTAAGCTATCTACATCAGCTACCTACGACATCTATCTAACAGCATTACTGACTACAACATCTATCTATACAGCCTCACGCTGCCCTAGGGGAGCTGTCTGGCGTGCCTCCCGCGGTTTTGCACACGCGGGTGCTTCCCCACAGGTGGGGGCTCGTTGTCCTCTATGACCTGGGCCCACTTGGCCTTGTCCATCATCTTCTTCCAAATCACGGAGAGGCCTACTAAGGCCCCCCATGTCCTCCACTAGCTGTTCTTTGAAGGTGCGGGCCTTGCGGCGTCTAACATCACTGGGCCCGGCCCACGTCAGGAGGTGCCGGCCAGGCTGAGCTGGTCGCAGGCCTGCGGGGGGGCCACGTGAGGTGTCTACCTGGTTGGTGCGAGCTAGGTGCCCTACTAGCTGCAGGCGCCGCTACATAGCCTATAGTGGTGCACATAGAGCAAGTGTCGTTTACATTCGGGCCACCCTTGCAGGAAGTAGCTTAGAATGTATTGTAGGCCATATGCCCCTTCTCTGGGCTATGTGCTACATATACTCCCAACGGAGGTATGTTCCTAATTAACTAATTAATGACTCCCCAATGGGAGCGCATGTTTAATTAATTAATTAATATACTGCAGCCTGCGCTGGTTGTCTCTTTGATACTGACAAGCACCTGTGTTCTACAGATGCCATTGCAAGGGTATTATTGAAATTTATAAATCATTGCCTCGCAAATCAATCAGCAGATTGCCTTGTACTTGCCATAGGTTGGAGTATGGACACGCCCCACGACTGGATCTTGACTACGCACCATTCAGCGACTAGTCTAACATTCGCTATCCCTGCTTCATGAATGTGACCACGTCTTCGCGAACATGCTCCAGGAACGCCACAAAACCCATGCCAGCCCCGCCATACGGGCCACGGCCCACCACGTGGTTGGAGATATCTTGCTCCTCGATCAAAAAGTTGTCAAACGGCTCCACCGTGTCCGTCCCGCCCCGCACGGTCAGCAGACGCGGCGTGATGTTGCGGTCCTGCTTCAGCTTGTTGATCGTCTTTCGCAGCAAGCCTGTCCAGCAAGGATGCACACACAGATCATGATGCTTATTAAGAGGGTCCGAAGATGTGCCAGTCCAAGAATACTCAATCACGAGCATGGCTCATAACATCATCACAGCAACAGAAGCCGATGACACAGAGCACACGTGTAAGCTTTCTACAGACCATGAGACCTGAGCGGTATTTGCATCGAGAAATGTCGAAGTGCTGTGTCATTAAGTACAAGGAATTGCCAGACTTCACATGTGATTCCAGGTTTGGATAGGTCTCCAGAGAAACAACTTTCCTTCCCGGACACGCAGCACGTGGCGTGCGATGTCTGCAAGAGCCCTCCATGGCACGTGGCAAACAAGTTCCAAACTTCTGGGGTGCAACAACACCGGGGGGGCAGCAAGCTAGGCAGCAATCTAAACCATGTCTGCGACAAAACCACTGCCGGGTGCCATACACGTGGCCTATGGGACAAAACACGAGCCACTCAGGCTGCATGGAAAGCGGCTTGCTTTCTTGTCGTGAAAAAATCCATCTGCACCCGAACCCAGTGTACACGATGAGTTCGGGTCAGAAGCCTTGGGCATACATCTCAAAAGCTGACTCGCGCACTTACTGCCTAATCACAAACACCACTTGAAGATACGTGTGTGTATATCTGTGTGTTTTACAGTATGTGTGGCCACCAAGTGCACGAGCAGGTCCACTGGAACACGTCTAGTGTCCGTCTAGTGTCAAACCCTAGTGTTAGCAAGACCTTTGTCCCTGGCATGCACTTACTGCCAGAGCATTGGAACCTGTGTGTGTCCACACTTACTGTGCTGCGGCGGCGGGAAGGGCAGGTCGGCGGGCGCGCTGGCCACGTAGTAGACCACGAGCGTGGTGAACGCGTCCAGGAGGAAGATGGGGCTGCCACTTGTCACGATCGCGGCGCGGCTGAGCGAGTGGCGCGGGAACGCCAGCGTGTCGGGTGTCAGGTATGACGACAGCATCGGGTAGATGGCGCGCAGCAGGAACTCGGGTTCAAGCGCGCTGCCGGGGTTGATGACGAGGAGCGATCGCAAGGCGGCAAGTGGTAGCAAGGGTTTCAGTGACGAGGAACGCGGGAACAGCTGCAAGAGGTGGCAACATGAACGGCGCTAGGTATGGGTTGGCGATAACACAGGCTAGCTAGCCACGATGTCAAGAACAGGGCACGAATGCCTTTAAAAGCGACATGCCGGTGCCTGTGTGCGTCGGAATGAGCTCGACACATCGCACGTGCGCACATGTGCGCCTGCATGCGCTATGGTGGACCCTGGGAGCACACAACCCAACAAAGTGAGACTCAAGAAAAAACCGTGCTGGCATCGCTCCGCCCCCCGCCCCCCCCAGCAGTGCATGAATAGTGACATGGTCACACCTGTACAGGTTCTGCAGGTACACCTGCAGGTCGGGCAGCGGGTGCCGGCTAATGGCGTCCTGCTCCGACCGCAGAATTGGGCTACGCAGCAGCGCGAACACCAGGCGAGGCAACGGGGTCATCTCGGGACACTTGGACAGCTGCACGTCGACGGCCGAGTAGTCGAGCTCGGGCGCCCCCTTGCCGGCCTCCCCCGTCACAAACATCTCGTTGTAGTGGGAGAGGAGGATGACCAGCCAGTCCTGCAGCAGCAGCCGGCCCTCCTCCACGCCTTCCTCCACGCACGCACTGATGATCTGTTGCATGCAGCCGGGGTGGGGTTGGCGGTGGGAGAGGGGGGGGAGAAGGGAGAGGGGGGGGAAGAGGGAGGTGCCAAGGATTGGGAGTATGGACAGGGAGGGGCGGGGCCACAGACCAACGCATCATGTCAGGATTGGGGTGCTGGTGGGAAGACTTGGTGAGAGCAGGCACAGGCACCCGGGCGGGTACACTAACCGCTGGCAACGCTCCTCCCCTCCCTCATTGCGCGAACACGCACACATCTGCCCCAAGGCCCACTTGGCTCACATCTACCGCACAGATGCCAGCACCCATGGTCAATGCGGGCGTTGGCACAGCCGCTGCAGCAGGAAGGAGACCATGGTACCACACCGCACGCTCGGCCCGGAGCATTTAAATCACCCACCCATGGCCCCCAACCCTAAAGGAAGAAAGACTCACAACCAACCACCCTCACCTTATGAAGGAACAGGCACGCAGCAAACCACCTACCTTGTGCATGAGCAGGCGCGTCGTCACCCACCCACCTTATGCACGAGCAGGCAGATGATGACCTCCACCTTGACGCTGTCGTAAACCTGCTTGGGAAGCTTGGCCACCTCGCGCTGGGCCGTGTGCACGCGCAGGCGACGGTGGAGCTCAAACCTGACGACGCAAGAGGGGGGGGGGGGGAAGGGTAAACGCGGGGATTGGTGACAATTTTTATGGGGGGGGGGGGGGGGGCGGTGCGACAAAAGAAGGGGTGACCAAAGGGGATGGATGAGGCTGGCCTGTGTGATGGCCACTAGCGACCCAGGAGGATGCATCCGGCACGCTTGTGCCCACGGAGGGGCGACAGGTCCTGCCCCAAAACGCCAGCATTATGAGAATGAAAGCAGACAGATGCCAGAAGCCTCCCGTCCGACGACCTCAGGGAAAGACCACCAGAACTGACAGCCCTTATGCTACATTCCCTGGGAACATGGAGCGGCTCGATACCCTAGATACCCCCCCCTAACCCCCCCTAACCCCCCCTACCCCCCCTAAACCCCCTTACCCCCCTAACTTCCCTAACTCCCCTAGACCTGTAAACCACCTTAAGCCCGTAGCTCCCCTTCCCCCCCCCCGGACCCCAACAAAAAAAACGCATGCGGATGCTGGGATCCCCATTCCCGTAACGACCCTCAACACCATCCCCCTATAGTATATCCCCCATCACCATCCATACACCGCGGCGCATGCCGTTCCATTCACCGGCTGGGCTCTGCCCCCTAGCCTCACAGGCCCTGTGCGCCTCTGCCCCTTCCCTCAAAGGCCCTGTGCGCCTCTGCCCCTTACCTCAAAGGCCCTGTGCGCCTCTGCCCCTTACCTCAAAGGCCCTGTGCGCCTCTGCCCCCTTCCTCACAGGCTCTATGCGCCTCTGCCCCTTACCTCACAGGCCCTGACCGCTTGTGCGTGCCGCTGCTGGCGATGCGGCCGTCAGCATCCACCGCCGGTTCCCCGTTTGGTTCGCTGTGGGGTTCCCCCTCATCATGCACGGGAAGGAGGATGGTGTACTGGAACGCCACCTGGACCACGGGCGGGCACTCCTCGTTGCTGGTGGCGAGTGACGGAAACAGTTGCAAGGGAGTGGGAGCAGGATCGGGAGAAGAGTTAGTACCATGGGAGGGCACCCCTCGTGGCTGGTGTGGGGTTAAGGCGAGGCGAGTGTGCCGAGGGGGGAGGCACCCGGGTGACGGGCGACGGATATTATGTTTATGTGAGAAAAAGACAGCCTGATGTTTGTGTGAGGAAAGGTTGGGCAAAGGCCACACCGTGAATGCCTCACTAGAGCAACTCGATGTGGGGCCTGCTGGGCTCGCTCTAGTGCATGCACCATAAGCCCATTGCTTGCTTGTACCATGAGCAGTGCATACACCGTGAGCTCACCCCCTTCATTGGCACATCCAAGATCCAGCCCGACCGTTGGTACATTCACCATTGGTCACGGGTGTCAGCACGCGGTTGCCATGAATACCAGTACGTCATCGCGTGTAAAAGATGGGCGATTGTAGCTGCCGACACAGCGGTGCACCTGCTACTGCTATTGTCCACACACTGCGTGGTCTGCCACCCTATGATCAGCATACACCATAAGGATGGCCACCACCGATGGGCATCACCAGTGATGGCAGCCTGTATGCACCGCTACAAAATCGAAAAGACCACGGTACAAACATAAAGATCCTGGTACTGTCACAAACACACAAGGACACTCAGGAACAAAAGTGTGACCCATGAGCATTATAACCCCCAGTAGTTTGGCGCCCAAACAACCTAGGCTGCACGTGGATATGCAGAGGCTATTCCACACATGGGCGAGGTCATACCCAAGCAGACAGGGTAAACGATGCAACTAGGATTGACAGACGCGGCGCCAGGGCGTGCCGCTCACCTGCCGAAACCGCCCGCGTTGGCGAACTCAAAGTCGAATGCATACGTGTCAAAGGGGTCGCAGGAGATGATGTGGTGCACATTCTCGTACTCGGGGTCGGGGAAGAAGTGGCCATACTGCACGCCGCCGGCACGCGGGGGGGGGGGGGGGGGGGGGGGGGGGGCACGGGGGAAGGGCAGGGCATGAGCCAAGGGAGGAAGGCCATTCCAGCATGCAAGGGGAAGGGGGGGGCATCACAGCACACGGGCGGGGCGAGATATACCATTAGAATGTGGGACACTGACAAAACATAGTCGACACCTACCTTGATCATCTGCGGCGTTTAACTGTATGGCCGACGACACACACACACTTTATATAGCATCCATGGTGCCACCGGACAGGAAATAACTGAACACAACGGCATATTAGCCATTAACATATGAACTCACCACTAACATATGGAACATGCTGCCCACTCATGCTGTTACAACTACCAATGATTTAGGCAAGCTAAAAAATAGCCCCTCAGCGCAACAACTTTTGCCCATGGCCAGCACGTAGAACTGCCATAATCATGAAAGGCAGGGGCAAATGGCAGGAGCAGCCACAATCTCATACATTTCCCAAAGTCTTAGGAAAAACTATCCTGGCTTCAAAAAAAAAAGAAACGATCCTGACATTGAGAAAAGAGAAACTATCCTGACGTTGTGAAAAGCGTGAAGGCATCCCGAGCGTGAAGGCATCCCAAGCGCATCAGGGGCGCAAACCCATTCATTTGGCAAGCTCACGAGCTAATGGGTTGGGGACGTACCGCCCTGGCCACCTTGAACTCGGTGGACGTGCGCACGCGCAGGATCCCTCCGCGCGCATGCGGTCGGCTCAGCATGCGGTAGCTGCGACGACACGTGCAGTAACGGGTGGGCATCCAAACAGGACAGTTCATTTTGAGGCGAGAGATGGCGGTCAGAGATTATTAGCATAGTACTCCGTGGCATGCCCATGCGCATGACACACAAGCACTTACTTACTTCATGGCAGTCAGAGCTGTGGGAAAGAAACAGGCACAGACACAGGGCAAGACAAGGGCGCAACTAGGTGCCATGGAAAGAAACGGACCTGCAGGTGGTGGCCAGTGGTGGCATAACCCACCCCCCGGCTTCCTAAACTCCTAACTCCAACATTACCCTACGACAGCCATACCCATGTCCTAACCAGGGTTAGGAAAAAGGGGGTCAGGGGGGTGACATAACATAAACACGTAAAATGGCAAAAAGGGTGACGTAGAAGCTTACTTGCGAAACGTAAAGACGTAACTGAACGTAAACACGTACAGCCACACAAAAGCTTATGATTTTCCAGCTATTTTCCACCATTCCATGGCAAAAACTAGACAGTGCTATCCGTGCACTGCATGGCGCCACGCCGACGCGGCGCGACGCGACGCCATGAGGCCTACAACAGCTTACTAGCACACTTCACGTCGCAAGTATCTGCCGACATTCCCACACTGATTATGTTTACGTCCATTCTACGCTACGTATTTACGCGGAACATAACGTACTAAGGTAACGTAAAGGGGCAACGTACGTAGAGGCCTTACGTGCCATTTTGTTCCCACGCAAAGCGTAACGTAAAACCACGTTATTAAACCACGTAATTACGAAATAACGTAACGTAACCCCTTTACGCCCAACCCTGGTCCTAACCCTCCCCGCCCCACCCATGCCGTCACCCCATCCGCCATACCCATGTCCTCCCGAATCGGATCCCAGCCATGTCTCCCGTCCCTGTCCCTGTCCCTTCCTCCCATGTCCTGCCGCACCAACACCCGCTTCCCACGCACGATGGCTCATGCGCTATCCTACCCCGCCTCTCCCCGCCCTCCTCAGTCCTCCCATGTCCTGCGTCCACAATGCCCTGCTCCCTGCCCTACTCCCCCACGCTTCCCCACTTGCTCCCATGTCCTGCGGCTTCCGTGCCCTGTTCTCGCCGTCACGCTGTGTTTGCCCTATCCCATCCTGGCCACGCCCTCCCCCCCTCCTCAGCCCTCCCATTTCCTGCGGCCGCCGTGCCCTGTTCTCCCCGTCACGCTGTGTTTGCCCTATCCCATCCTGGCCACGCCCTCCCCCCCATCCTCAGCCCTCCCATTTCCTGCGGCCGCCGTGCCCTGTTCTCCCCGCCACGCTGTGTTTGCCCTATCCCATCCTGGCCATGCCCTCCCCTGCCTCCTCATCCCTTTCATGTGCTGCAGCCGCTGTGCCCCGTTCACTACCCCTGTTCCTTTCCTCACATGTCTTGAGGCAGCGTCGAGTCCTCTGGCCCCGCGTAGAGGTAGAGCGCGCCCCCGCTGCGCGACGCGAGCGCCTTGAGCGAGGCCAGGTCGACGAAGTCGGAGGACACCACAAACAGGTCCACGCACACGCCCGCCTCGACCGCTTGCGCCGCCTGGGGGGTGATGAAACAGGTCAACAGGATCGGGTGAGATGGAACGTGTTACTTTGGCTTAGGCACGATCCGCAGGTTGTTTGGATCATGTATGGATTGGTTGGGTTGCATTTGGTCTTGGTTGTGCGGGGCACAGGGTCAGGTGGGGTGGGACGGGCTAGGGTAGGGAAGCTGATATGATATAGCAGCATGTCAAACTCGGAAGAAAACGCACGGCCAGCTTGAGGAGCAGTTTCCCATGCCCACATAGGACCCACATGTGCGAAGAAGGGATATAAAAATAGGGGTGGCATCGGTGTGTCTGCAACTGTGAGTCCACCTTCAGAATGGCAGCCCCTATGAATCCATGGCCAGCCGCACACACTCACCAGCTCTTCATAAAACGGCTGGTCTGGCGCCAGCAATAAGCGGTCCGCCCCCTTGGGCGCCTGAGCATGTTGCCCCGTCGCCCCTGCCCCCTGTCCCGCGCCCTCTCGTGCCGCGCTGCCTCGATTCACATCCACCACGCCAAGGCCGTGGTTGGGCGGTCCGCTCAGGAACGCAAAAAGCCGCGCTGGCAGAGCCCGTCACGACCGTGGGAATCAAGGGTTAGGTGACGAGACACCGCAAAACTTAAGCTAAAGTAAAGTTAACCTAACAGAAAAGTTATAGCGAGGCAAAAGGGCCGCATGGGCGGCCAGAAAGTCCAGCACAAGCCAACAGGGAGTCATATCAAGTGAGACAACTAGAATCTTAAGTAAGACTACCGTCATATGGACGGTTATATTAATAATAGCCATACATTGGTTTTATAGCCGGTCCATATTTCTTGCTTATTTGCCACCAACGTCGACTCTAGTGTGGCTGATTATCAATGTTGCATGGAGGTGTCGACGCAGCAGGAGAGGCCAAGAAAAGGACGCAGAGTTGTGATGGGCAACGCCTGCCCAAGAGCAGCCACTAGCAAAGAGGAATGCTAGCAGAGAGGAGCGATGGTATTGACAAGGAACATGGCACCATCCTTCATGCAAATACGAGTGACATTGGTTAAAAACATTGGTTGCAAACTCAAGTCAGCCCAGATTTCTTTGATACACTCTTTGGGCCGCTGATGTTGGTCAATCTAGTGCCCGTCAAAATTTCTTGCTTAAACTGACTCTGACATGCACAACAACGCCCACATGACACAGTCTACATGTAAATTAATGCACGACATCCAACTCCCACGACAGCGGGCCACGCTCGCTACCACCGCACGCACCACTGACAAACGGCCCACGCTCTTCCAGGTAGCGCAGGATGGCCGCGACCGCGCTGCCAAAGCCCCGCGCCGCCAGAGGCAGCCCACCCGGTGTGGTGGCACCGCCGCCGCTGGCGTTGCCCCCCCCTGCGCTGGTGCCGGGCACTGGTACCCCCATGGCACGCTCCCACGAGGTGGCGGGTCGCAGCGTCTCCAGTGCTGCGGTGATGTGGTCCTTGTACTCGTCCACCTGGCAGGGTGATGGCGATGGGCTCAGTAGAGGCACGTGATGCGCAGGTGGATTGGAAGAAGGTCGGCCCACTGTAAGACCACGTTCTGGGCAAAACCGCAAGCATACGCGAAGACATGGCCCCACCAACAATCTTGCGCAGGGAAGCGAGCTAGAGCATGGAGGGAGGCAAGGTAGAACCCATGTGGACAGCTGGCAGATTCCCATCACAGGCAGCTGTTGATGGGCTATAGACGGGTAGAGTCAGGGCTTTCAGTTTAGGGGCCATAGGTTTCTGACCGCGAGCACCCCCACAAGCCATATCCATGCCCACCACTGCACCCAGCCTGAATGCCCACAGAGACAGTAAGTGAAGTCCTCTCTTGCCCGCCCCCTCCTTCCCTCACCGGCGCGAGCAGGCTGTCGAGCGGCATCACATGTGCCAGGTCAGACGCCAGCTCGCCATCGCGGCCGATAAGCACGTGCTTGACAACGGGCAGCGCGCCCATGAAGTCGTACATGCCCACACGCTCGGCGTAGGTGATGAGGCCAAAGAGGGAGCCGGGGCCCATGCCTGGCGGGGGGGAGGGGTAGGAAGTGGGGAGGGGCGGGGGGGGGGGGGGGAGGAAGGACGGGGGGGGGGGGGGGAGGGGACGAGGGGGGGTACGCATCGTGCAAGCATATGCCCAGGCAGATTAGCCTCTTGTGCAGAAACCCGCAGAGGCATAATTTGGGACCTGAGACGCTGCAGGCCTGTCTGCTCCATGTGGGGATGCCAGGCCTCTACAGCGAGGGACAAGAATCGTTAGCCGATACCGTACCCATCCACAGAAATACCGGGCAAGGTTCACGCTTGTGCTGGGTTTTCGCCAACTCTGGTGTGGCTGCCACACCTCCCTCTGGGTGTAGATGCGTTAAGCCATGTCCAATCCATGTGCTGATTAAGGCATGGATAGACGAGCAGGCAAAGAATGCAGCCGGCCATGCGGACAAGAGAAGCACGGCATGCACCACGCATGGGTTGCGCTGGCAGGCCGCCAGGCCACTGCGCAGAATGCAGCGAGGAGAGTGATCCCTTCAACAGTGTGCATTCATCCATGGTGCCGTCAAGCTCATGGACAGTAGACAATGGGGAAGGAAAGAAGCATGGCACCGTGGGACAAAGGGGTAGACCCTCTAGAAAGAAAATATAGCCCTCTTGTGCAGGCAAGGTAAAGACTCCCCATACCCTCTTCAACACACCTTCGAGCGCGGCCACCAGCGAGCTCTTGACCAGGTCCAGAAACTCCTCACCGGCTGCAAGCAGGAGCAACCAGTCCAACCACGGCACACACCTTGTGAGGCGGAACGTTAGAAAATGGCCCACAAGAATGGCAAGGAGGGCCCGTCGCAGCAATAGCCCTTGACGCGGGCGTCCCGTTGCAACGTAGCTCATCGCAATCTTTACGACTACAACAGGACTACAACCATATGCAACACCCCGTCCTAGTGTCAGAGACAGCCGTGACCGCCGGCCAGCAGACGTCCGATGCCGCGGGCAACATAGAAAAGCACCGTAGAAAGATGCAGAAGAAAAGCGTACACCGCGTGCATGATCTGGACCTGGGAAACACACGGCAGCGCTTGCTAGGACGGTGGGTGCTCCAAGGCCTGCGTGTGCGACCCGCCAGGCACCACACCCCCCAGAGGCCCAGGCTGCACATAACGTGCTGCCATGATGTTATCATGTCATTTGCTGCCCCAAGGTTGTGTTGCTGCCCCCATCGTGTGTTGCTGCCCCAATTGTGGCTTGGTAGACAAATGGCCTGCTCGCGAACCGACAAGTAGACAAGCGGGCGTCTGCGTAGACAAGCGAGCGTGTGCTCGGGGTAACAAGCTCCCTGGGCAACGCCCGTGGAGCGTGAGCCAAGAACCAATAGGGACGAAGGAGCAGGGACCGTGCATGAGCAGGGGGGGGGGCTCCGTGGATGCACACACTGGGGGTGCAGCGGGGTGAGCCAGGTCGGGCGTGTCAATGAGGGGAGAGAGCGCGCCATGCACATGCGAGGGAAGAGGCAAAGGCCATGTGCATGTTTGCAGCGAGGAGCACCACGGCAGCATGCCCTGTACGGCACTACTGGGTTTGCCCCGATAAGCAGTCGCACAGGGTGGTCCACCGCCACCTCCGCATGCGCACACACCTGATAGGTCCACTGCGGCGATGTACACGGGGTGAACGTTGACATCTTCGCCAATGGTGCTTGAATCTGGCACACGCGTGCCATGGTTGGGCGAGGGGGGCAGGGGGGTCGGGCGGCAAGAGAGATGGGAGGCCACGGCAAACCCGCACAGGGGGATGAGCGCAGGCCGGGGGAGAAAAGCGCAGGTCAGGTGGGATGCGCGCAGGTCAGGAGAGCAGCGCAGGTCAGGTGGCACGCGCGCAGGTCAGGAGAGCAGGGCCGATAGAGCGGGCACAGGGCACACAGTGGAGCACCCGCGTCCTTGTGTGTGCGCAAGATGGCATGCGCGCCGCAGGGGCACACAGTTACGCAGCGGGAGGGGTGGGAAAGGGGGCATGGGAAAAGGGGCATGGGAAAAGGGTAATGGGAAGAGGGGCATGGGAAAAGGGGCATGGGAAAAGGGGCATGGGAAAGGGGGAATGGGAAAAGTGGCATGGGAAAGAGGGGATGGGAAACGAGGGATGGGGGGAATAGGCAGGTTGGGGTGGGCACACGAGCATACAGGCTGTCCCGAACATGGATGCCCTGCTGGCATGGATGCCGTGCTGGCCCCCATGGCCTGCCTCGGTGCGCAACCAGGTATGTCACTACTCCAACCAGTTGACAAGGATGCAGCGGCCAGCGTGTGGATCATGGCGTGCAGCATGAGCCAACTAACAACTTTGAACAACTAATAACATTAGGTGAGACAACTCATAACATTGAACATCCATGTGCTATATCAGCACAAGGCCAACCTGGCGCATGCAACGCATGGCTGGGCAGGCTGCCCCGCACGCATGCACCCGTAGCCAACATTCACGCACAAGGGAGTTAGTTGCCTTGCAAAGCCGTAGGTGTGCACGCGTCACACAACCGATCTCCCCACATCACGCTCGTTGATGCACCTGTAAAACATACCAGCCCGCGCAGCCACGTTAGGACGGTATGAGCACAGACACTACCTGCACGCAGCCACAGGACCCACATTGCCGCGCTGGCTACGACCCCACGCAGCCACCACAAGATGGTAAAGCATGGGGATCACCCGACCCACCTTGCCGCGCGACCTGGAACTCGTACACATCCATGGACAGCTCTGGCAGGGACCCACGGGCGGCTGAGCGCGAGTAGCGGCCCTTCTCACGGCCCTCGCGCGGGTAGGTGAACGAGTTGTACGTGTCGCACAGCGCGCAGCGCCACACGTGCCGCTCCACCTGGCAGCACCAGTTGATGTAGCCAAAGCACTCCTCGCAGCGCGCCAGCACAGAGGCGTCCACCAGGTTGGGGGATTCCAGCGGGATTTTCGACAGGGGCGCGAACGGCTTCACGACGCAACCCCATGGGAGGGCGGTCTGGTCCTTGATGGAGCCTGCTCGGTGGCGCGGATGCAAACATGCACAAGCGCTGTCGGCTGTCAAGAAAGGGCGAACTTCGCTTAAGCCATCAAGGCGTGAGCAAAAGGGATGTTATGACGAGGTGATGTTATTCGAAGTACAAGACTGCTTTGAAAAAAAAAAGAAACAGGGAACACATGAAAAAATGCCGCAGTCGAAGTCCACTTGCCATTTCTAGGAAAATAGTCCGAAGTGAAGCGGAGGGACATGCCTGGAGTCCTTAAACTGAACTGTAGTAATCAAAGTGTGATCTCTATATTAGGACAGCCAAGTCGTATGTTCTGTATCCGAAGGTCAACGCAGCACTCTATGCGCCGGGAGGCGCGGAGTTCCACTTTGGCAGCTGCAGAAGCGGTAATAACTGCATGCGGTCTACGGTAATTAAAGCGCACACCATTGGCGCTAGCTCGAGCAACCAACCCAACTTATCACCAGCGATCCCGACATTGTAGCGCTGAAATAAGTACAGTTTAACTACTGGTAAAATGCAGCAGACAAGGCGAGAAGAGGGGCTCTGGTAGCGGGCACAAGTGGCAGCCGGCAATGGGTATTGCTGATATTTAAGAAGGCCTGGCCTAGAGTGCAAAAGTCCTTGGTAAAATGTCAAGTTCGCCTTCGCGCGTGCGTCACCGTCTTCCAGCTGTAATGCCTGTAAAAATACCCAAGTTGTTCCGAAGCAGGCCACATTCGTCTATGATGTTGTTCTTCGTATATGATGTTGCACGTTTAGGTGGGAAATGCGTTCTGCCGCGTGACTAATTCCAACCTTCGCTGCAAGCCACCTGGCACCTGGTCGTGTCAAGGAGCAAGGTCACACCAACGCAGTGCCGTGCGCTTGTCCTACAGTAGTACTGCTGTTGTTGTTGTTGTTGTTCAGTTGTTGTTGTTGTTGTTGTTGTTCAGTTGTTGTTGTTGTTGTTGTTGTGTCCCACGCCGCACCTGAGCAGCTAAAGAGAATCTACAGTGGCCGAGGGCCGGATATATTTAGTATCGGGGACTGTGACGCGGACGGTTGCATCAGCCAATGTACCGTAGCTGCCAATGTGCTAACAGCTGTATCTGTACCCAAACTCCGACGGGCGACGGGACCCAGGGGAAATGCTTGCCAAAAATGAACCTTGTTTCAACGGTATGCCAGAATATGGCCGAAAAGAATGCGCCAGGCTTGTCAACCAAACACAGGGTCAGTAGCCGTTGGACTTGCTTTAGATTAGTAACGGGATAACGAATATCGTTATTCGTTGACATGGATCTCGGTTTGGCACAGTATCATTCTGACCAGTGGCCGGAATCACGTTTGCTCGCAGGCTGTGTGGCGACCTGACGTTTAATTATTATTTGTTGTGCTGGTTATCTCCGCGTAAACCCACCGCCACTACAGAAGCCCTGTGGACTACATAGGTTATGCTGTAGGTTCTGCAGTAGGTATTGAAAAATAATAAACGATTGGTAGAGGCGGGGATATGCCTTCCTTTTAAGCACCTCATATGCGAGCGAAATCATAAAGCAGAAGCCGAAGTCTGTTGTCGTCCGCGTTAGCAATGGCCTCCGCCATGTGCTGCCGAGCCGTAGGCACCTTGCACTCAGGAGAGTTTGTCAATTGCGGCTCGCAACATAATTGGCGTGTAAATAAACTGCCTCAGCGCGCAATTTCTTGCCGGCAATTCACTTATCCTGGATCATTCAGTAAGTGGCTTGTCGAGTACGCTGTGCAAGTGTTGTCCTACAAACTAATTGATTAGATGCCTTGTTTCGTCTTGTGTAACCGGATGTATACGTGATGAGAGCTAAAATTCTCGTAAATGCTTGTGTATGCGTGCATGCGCCAGACGGTAGCGCGGACGCAAAGCGGATTCAGACGTCGTTTCCGGAGCATTTAGCCCGGGTTGCTCCTTGCCGATTGCTAAGTTTAAAGCAACAAACACATGGGGGAAAACATCGTGGAACAGTCTGTCAAGCAAGTGGCAGCAGCCAGGCCATTCCTTCACCTGAAAGGTGAGTTTCAAGACGTTCAACTTGCACAGCCCCCGGACAAGTAATGCTATCTTGTGGCTGATTATGGAGTGCGGCGCAGTCTAACTCCCATTAGAGAGTGTGTTGGCCTATGGCGCTGCCATCACGGTAGCATTGCTGGCGTTGGTTGGGCCATGCTCTGGTGCCCACTCCTTCCTGGGGCAAGCGGTCCAGCGTAGCAGGGCCAGTTACGTTCAGGGTGGTATGTTGTATGCCACGTGGATGGCCTTGCCTGCACCCTGTGGAAACATGGCTGGGCGGTGAGGTTGCTTAGATGATTTTCTATGGCTTCCAGCTTTGTTGCCATTCCTTTAGCAGGCTGGCGTCCCGTGGTCACACAATCTTGACTGTCTAAACCAGAACGTGGCCCCCACATGAGCATGTGCACCAGGAAAACTTGTAATTTTTTCTAGGAAGTGTCATGCTTTGTCTGGGAATTGTCGTGTTTTGTGTTAGGAGTGGTTGTGTTTTGCCTAGGAGGGTTGCATCCCGGAAATGTTTTGAATTGTCCAGTAAGTGCCGTTTCCTGCCTAGCAAGTCCGGTGGCATACCACACACATTTCTCCCCCAGAGTTCCCACTTGTCCTGTGTTGGCACAAGTCTCATGTCTCGGCCGCGCAGTTTTCTGGGCCATGGAGACGGCTTGTTTTCATTGTCGTTACCGTCGTCACAGTTTCCGCATCCCTTGTGGGTGGCGCGGCGTCGCCATCCACAGTTGCCAGAGGAGCCACACGGACTACGGTGGAAATGGCAGGCATGCGGTCCTTGCGGTCAACCATGCAGTCCTGACCGTGTCAAAAACAACGGGTCACGCGCGCTTAGCCTCGCAGTCCATGCCTGTTTGATAACGGGGCACTCCCCCTTATGCACTCAGGATGTCATGCACGTCACACAGCCGCATGCCGTGCGTGTCCACATGGATGTAGAAAATGCACCCCGGTGCCAGCAGACGAAAGCATGATGCCAGCTGTCCAACAGACGAGAGTGTGATGCCACCTGTCCAAGGATGGGCAGCGCTGTGGGAGCTTGCGTCTGCAACGTAGCCGTCTGCGCTGTGGGAGCTTGCGTCTGCAACGTAGCCGCGGTGGGAACTTGTGGTCACACCCAGTCCGGGCCGTCGCAGGGAAGAGACACCAGGCGTGATGCCCCCATGGGGGCGCGCGGCTACCCCGGCATGTCTGTGCAAGCGACAGGCTTGGCTGCCCCATGCCATCCAACCCAGCGCCTAACGCCACCCATTTCACGTACGTTGCTGGCTGTCGGCTCGCTGTCCGTGAGCCCATGGCATTGCGCGCACGGCGCATCCTGACCAGCTCACACTACGGGCGCCCATGGGGAGTTCCCCACATCCCTCCTACGGCAAGGCAACCCTTAAGGGTTAACTTGTGATCATGTTGTCATTTGTAAGCTCCCCCCTCACCTGCATCCTTCCGTTATCTGCCCCCCCCTCCCCCCCGCATCCCCCTGTCCTGTGCTCCTTCCCCCCCCCCCCCCCCAAAGTGCGGGCGAGCCAGCGCTGACCCCCCAGGCTAAGCTGGCGCGCTCCATCGCCGGGCTGCTGCCGTACACAGTGGCCACCACGGTGGTCGTCTCCCTCCTGCACCCGCCCTCCTTTGCCTGGTTCCAGCCAGAGGACTACTCGACCGCGCTGGGCTTCATCATGCTCAGTGTCGGCGTCAAACTGCGCGTGGAGGACTTTGCAAAGGTCTTCCAGGCGCCGGCGCCCGTTGCGGTGGGCCTGGCGCTGCAGTACGTGTTCAAGGTGGGTGCGCCTGCATATGGTGAAGTCTGGTGGGCAAACGTGGTGCAAAGTATCAAGGTGGTGCAAAGTAGGTTCGTGGTGGGTGCGGGTACAGTACTATCGGGGGAAGGCACCTTTTGCTTTACCTGCGCCTGTTCAAGGTGGGTACGGATATTGTAGTATCATGTTCAGGTGGGTGAAGTTTGTTGTTTCTTTTCATTTGCAGTAATGCTTCAAGTGGGTGATAAACCTGTTTTGCATGGGGCTTATGTTCACGGTTGGTGGACACTCGCCGTATGCAGTTCCCGTCCGCAGTAGGTGCATCCAGGCACGTGGCCCCAGCCAGCCGGCCGCTGTGCCCCCTGCCTTGCCACCCAGCCCCGGCCTGGGCGGGTCTGTGACGAGATTTCCACGCTTGCCCCTGTGCCATTCGCGGCTGGCCTCTGGGCCTGTTCTGCGTGCACTCTAGCTCCGCCCCTCTTACCTGCCCGTGAGTCATTACAACCCACACAATCGCCTGCTGACCCCTTCTTGCCCCCCTTCCCCAACGCCACCAAGCGGCTTGTGACCCCTTTTCCTCCTCCTCCCCCCCCTGCTCCCCCCCCTGCTCTCCCCCCTGCTCCCCCCCCTCCTCTCCCCCATCCTCTCCCCCCTCCTCTCCCCCCTCCTCGCCCCCCTCCTCGCCCCCTCCTCCCCCCCCTCCTCTCCCCCTCCTTTCCCTGCTCCTCTCCCCCTCCTCTCCCCCCTCCTCCCCCCCCCTCCCCCCCTGCTCCCCCCCTCCTCTCCCCCTCCTCTCCCCCTCCTCCCCCCTCCTCCCCCCCCTGCTCCCCCCCTCCTCTCCCCCCTCCTCTCCCCCCTCCTCTCCCCCCTCCTCGCCCCCCTCCTCGCCCCCCTCCTCCCCCCCTCCTCTCCCCCCTCCTTTCCCACCTCCTTTCCCACCTCCTTTCCCACCTCCTTTCCCACCTCCTTTCCCACCTCCTTTCCCACCTCCTTTCCCACCTCTTTTCCCACCTCCTTTCCCACCTCCTTTCCCACCTCCTTTCCCACCTCCTTTCCCACCTCTTTTCCCACCTCCTTTCGCACCTCCTTTCCCACCTCCTTTCCCATCTCCTTTCCCACCTCCTTGCCCACCTCCTTTCCCGCCTCCTTTCGCACCTCCTTTCCCACCTCCTTTCCCAACTCCTCTCCGCCCTCCTTTCCCCCCCCCTCTCCCCCCGTCTCGGCCCCACTGGCTACCACGTCTAATGTATCCCCCCTCCGCCCCCCTCCCCCCCCCCCCCCCCTCCCAGCCACTGAGCTGTATCCTGATCGCCCACGTGTTCCGCTTGTCGCCCGACCTGGCGGGTGGCCTCATCCTTACCAGCTGCGTGGCGGGAGCGCAGCTGTAAGTCGCGCCACGCGTGTGTTGTTCTTGTTGTCCCACGTAGCGGTCACCTTTGTTTTGGGTAAACAGTCGCCTGGGGACGGTCACTGCGACCCCTTTCGGGGCACCCCTGCGCGACTGCGTGTGTATACCTAGCCTTTCATGGTGTGCATGTGTGTGTGTGTGGTGGTTGGGTAACATGGTGTGCTCATGCATGCGTGTGAATGGGGTTTGACCTGCCTTCAGCCTTGTTTGCTTTGGGCCACTTGCTCTCAAGATTCTGTTTGTACGGTTGTTCTGTTTGTACGGTTGCTTGTTGGCACCTGGCATCCCTACCCATGGCTTGTGCCATAGTGCCCGTGCCTGCATGGGGCTGATGTTCCTCTGTGCCGCACACTCTGTGTCGCGTGTTGCCTGCAGCACCAACCCACGGTCCTGCGTCCTCCATCCTCCGTTGATGTCTTGCCACACCAGCTCCAAACGCAGGCCCCACCCCTGCCTCATCCGTGGCGGCTGGCAGCCACATCATAGCATCTGTCCCTTTGTTCCCTAGTTGGCTTCCTCGCTTCCTCGCCTCCTCGCTTCCTTGCCTCCTCGCTTCCTAGCCTCCTCGCTTCCTAGCCTCCTCGCTTCCTCGCCTCCTCGCTTCCTCGCCTCCTCGCTTCCTCGCCTCCTCGCCTCCTCGCTTCCTCGCTTCCTCGCCTCCTCGCTTCCTCGCCTCCTCGCTTCCTCGCCTCCTCGCCTCCTCGCCTCCTCGCTTCCTCGCCTCCTCGCTTCCTCGCCTCCTCGCCTCCTCGCTTCCTCGCCTCCTCGCTTCCTCGCTTCCTCGCCTCCTCGCTTCCTCGCCTCCTCGCTTCCTCGCCTCCTCGCCTCCTCGCCTCCTCGCCTCCTCGCTTCCTCGCCTCCTCGCTTCCTCGCCTCCTCGCCTCCTCGCTTCCTCGCCTCCTCGCTTCCTCGCCTCCTCGCTTCCTCGCTTCCTCGCCTCCTCGCTTCCTCGCTTCCTCGCTTCCTCGCTTCCTCGCTTCCTCGCTTCCTCGCTTCCTCGCTTCCTCGCTTCCTCGCTTCCTCGCTTCCTCGCTTCCTCGCTTCCACGCTTCCTCGCTTCCTCGCTTCCTCGCTTCCTCGCTTCCTCGCTTCCTCGCCTCCTCGCTTCCTCGCTTCCTCGCTTCCTCGCTTCCTCGCCTCCTCGCCTCCTCGCCTCCTCGCCTCCTCGCCTCCTCGCCTCCTCGCCTCCTCGCCTCCTCGCCTCCTCGCCTCCTCGCCTCCTCGCCTCCTCGCCTCCTCGCCTCCTCGCCTCCTCGCCTCCTCGCTTCCTCGCTTCCTCGGTTCCTCTGATAAAGGAGAGGGCAACACGGCTTGTCCTCGGCTCTGGGCCACTGTATTTCATTAGTTTGGTCCCTGACTTGCCCTGTCACACCCTGGCCTTGTCCACCCGCATGGTCCCTGCCCACCCCCATGTTCCTACTAGAGGATGGCGTGTCCCTGTTTAACACTGCTTGTTCACAAGATACCCGTTGTGTCGCATGGCCCCTGTTCCTTGTGCTACATGCTGTGTGCGTGCTCCTGTATCTCATGTCCACCGTTCTGCACACGGGATTGCGTCTTTATCCTCCAATGTTATACCACGCAGCTCGAGCTACGCGGCATTCCTGTCCCACGGTGACGTCGCGCTGGCCATCGTGCTTACCGCGCTCACCACCGTGTTGTGAGTGGCCGCCGCAATGGATCGTGCTATTACCGACCAGGGCGGATACTACGATCTCCTTCTTGTTAGAGCCAACCAAGGCAGATACTAATATCTTTCGCTTGAAATTGCCAACCAGGATGGATACTATAATTTACCAAGTACGACACGGCTGCCGTGGCACATGCTTATATGCCCTCCGGCGGTCAGATGAGATGGGGTTGTGCTTGTGTTGGGACGGATGGAGATTGAAGGTTCTTCCCCGCAATCGCAAGCTGTTGAGGCGTTGGGTGAGGTGTTGGCGGAAACCCCTACTCGACTCGACCAATTCAATGGGTCTGTGTGCACAAATCAATCAGATACGGCCAGACGAGCGCGGCAGCACACCATTACACGCCAAATTAACACCTTCATGTGCCCCTCTTGACCGTGGCACAGGACGCCCTGCTGCATGACAGGGCGCGCAGTAGGTATGGGCGTAGCGGGGCTATCCAGCGCAGGAGAGAGAGAGGATTCTCTGTCTTTATGACGAGTGGCAGAAGGAGTATGTTCTGCCCCATCAGTGCTTGTCTCGGCTCTGCCTGGGAACTCCTGGGGGCTCGAGCGGCACGCCCGTGCAAGTAAAGTAGAGTACATCCTTTCAGGCTACTTCTATTTTCGCGATGTTGTATCTGCTGCGTTACCGTATTGGATGGATTTGTCTGGAATAAACGGGTTGTCCCTGCGCACACCGCACACCGCACATGACACCACCACGACCTTTGCACACCTGGAAGCAGTACCAGTCACTCCGTGTGAGGTGCTCATGCCTGGGTTCATGGTTCCTGACGCGAGGGTTCGTGCCCATCTGGAACCCTTCCTCGGCTTCCCCCCATCCCCTTGCCTGCACCTGCTTGCGCTGTATCAGTATCCTTCTTTCCTAATATTATTTATGACCACGCCTCGCCTGCCCTTGCCTGCCCTCCCCTTTTCTATTGCCCCCCCCCCCCCCCCTCCCCCTCGTGCTTTCCCGGCCTTTGCGTTGTCTCGTGACCCTATTTGGCATCGCTGTGCACACCTCCTGTTTGACATCGCATGGTGTGGGGTCCTGGCAACATCGCATGGTGTTTGTGGCATCACCTGGCATCGCGGCATGGCGTGCGCCAGCTCCATCGTGTGCACCCCTGTGCTGGCCAAGCTCTGCATCGGCTCGCTCATCCCCGTCAACATGGGGGCGATGGCGCTCAGCATCCTCAAGGTGGGAGCCAGGCGCGGCCTCTTTGGCTTGACAAACGGGCGACAGGCCACTTGGGTCACACGGCTAGTGTCTGATGTGCGCTAGACCACACACCTGTATGTGTGGATTGGTTGCGATGGCCACGGTGGGGCGGACCAGCGACCTGTGGTGCACATGGGTCGCGATTGCAACGCTTGCTGTCCACGCGTGCCACATTTGCTTGCGCATCTGGTCTTCCAACATGCGTGTGCGGCGGGCGTGAGACAAAAGGTGCTTTGGTTGCACCAAGCAAGTGTGCGGCGATCGCCATGTCGACGTGCGGCTGGGTTATGCAGCGCTGCTGCCATGCGCATCATCTCCAATTATTATTCATCGAGAAGCTGTTCAGGGATGGGCATCGGATATCCGCAACCGGATGTGGAAGGGTGCGGACGAAACATGCAGAAGCACGCGGAGGCAAGGCCTACCGGAGCAGCTCAAGGAAGCATGCGATGTGGGTCACAAGAGAATGGTCTTTGACAGCTGTTGTGGTTACCGCCACACGCCACGTTATGTCCGCTGGGCAGTAACGGTACCCATGCAGGGCAGCTGCCAGATTTATGCCTCTCCTGCTCGGATACGAAACGGCTGTTTTCTCTCTGCGGCGCCTCACCACCGTGACCACCACGCCCTGGTTTGTGTGTGTGCCCTCTGCCAGGTGGTGGTGCTGCCCATCAGCATCGGCCTCCTACTAAACAAGTTTGCCAAGCCGCTTCTGGACCGCGTGGAGGTGCTGCTGCCGGTGGTTGCGATGGTGCGTGCGCTTGCATAGGCCATGGTGCGTGAGCTAGCTTTTGCTAATAACGGTGTGTGCACCAGAATTCGCCACGTGCTCTTTAGAGCATGTTTCATGGGGAGCTTCTGGCACCCACCATGCGGTTGCGTGCATATTCCGTGGCGTGCATGCATTGCCTCACCATGCGGGCATACTCATACAGCAAGGCAACACAACACACACGCCATGGGGATGGAAGCATATGCCGTTCAGGGTCGCTAGAACGCGCCCGCCGCACGGCTGCAGGCGTTGGCGACGCGGCGCTCTTCTGTCTTGTCCGTATGGCTTGGTTTCTTGTCCGGATGGCTTGGCCGGGCCAGGCCTTTGTACTCTTTGCCCTTCCTTTTCCCCCGAGCCCAATCTGGACGATGCCATCTCTGGGCGCACGCCACCGCTCTGTGAGGGTGGCCACAGGGGCACCCCCGGTTGCTGTAAACCATGGTGGACGATGAAGAAAAGTCTGTTGGAAACAACCATCCGCATGACATCCCCTCAGGATTGCCACGAGTTGCTCGCGGCTGGTTCGGAGTTTGCGTCGCCGATGTGGGAGAACGTTGCCAATCCGTAAAAAAAGTTGTAATGGGAAACTCCTCAACGCGTGGATTTAAACTGCCAATATGTAAAAGCGCCTTGACAAGTCGTGGGGGTATACTGCCGTAAAGTCATGCTATTTCTGGTTGGGTGCTATCACTGGCGCAGGCACCGCCCCCACCTGCGTAAGAACATGGCAGCATATTACCTCCGTCCATCGGCTGCTCAAATACTAGTGCTCTAGTAGTAGTATATTAACATTAGTGCTTTGATACCAGTGTCTAGTGCTCTATCAGTAGTGTCCAGTGCTCTAATGCTACTGCTCTGATGCTAGTGCTCTAATACTAGTACTCTAATACTAGTACTCTAATACTAGCGCTCTAGTAGTAGCACTATAGTAGTAGCACTAGCATCGGAACCCATCCTGTGACCCCTGGCTCCCTGAACCGTCGCTGCGGAGATGACCACCTGTTCCTTGCCACGCTGGCCGCTTGCTGTACTCACACTCGTCATTATGCACGCATTGGACCCATACACAAGGTATCTACCCCCTTTGTACTTGTACCCCACTGTTTTTCCACCGATTGTGCAACCGCCCCACCCCACGGTGCTCTCGTCCGTGTTGGCGCCAGGTGGCGACATCCCTCTGCATCGGCTCCCCCCTGGCCCGCAACGGTGTCCAGGTGCTCTCCCAGATGGTGAGTGCCCCCAAGCAAGAGGTTGTAGGTGGCTCATGGGACGCAGGCAGGCAGGCAGGCAGGCGGGCGGGCAGGCGAGCGGGCAGGCGGGCGGGCGGGCGGGCGGGCGGGCGGGCGGGCGGGCGGGCGGGCGGGCGGTCAATGGTTGGATATTATGGACCACTTGAGTAGTGCATGCAGTGGCCTTGTTCGGCAAATCCTACCCTACGGGATATGCGGTGGTGAAGATGGATGGCGGCCGTGTGCAGCAACACGCTCACTGCTGCCACCGCCACCCTTGTGGGCCACACCTGTCCTTCGCCTCCTCAGCCAGTACCGCCCCCATAGCCTGTGCTCAGGGAGGGTGTCCACGGGCGGAGCCGCACCGTTGGCCTCTTGGTAACCGCCGACCACAACATGTGCATGTGGCCACCTATGGCCTGGGCCAGGCAGGCCGGCGGTGATGGCATTCCTTGGTGACTCGTGGCAGATCTGTGGGAGTCAACGGGCGGGCAAGCAGCCTGGTGCGGGTGTCCGCTAGGATTCTTCACGCACTCACCAACGCTTGTGTCAACTGGGCTTTTTCGGTGGCGCCCCACCCGCCCCACCTGCACATGCTGGTGCCCCACGCCACACAGTGGCAGCGGGGATGCGCACCCATGGGCACCCACCCACCCACCCACCCACCCACCCACCCACCCACCCACCCACCCACCCACCCACCCACCCACCCACCCACCCACCCACCCACCCACCCACCCACCCACCCACCCACCCACCCACCCACCCACTCACCCCAACCAAATGTTCTCCCGCCGCCCTCTCCCTCCCCCTGCTCTTTCTCCCCAAAACAGGGTCTGGTCGTTGTCGCCCCCGTCGTCCTGTGGCACCTCGTGCTGCTGGGTGGCAGCATCGCGCTGACATCACACCCTGTGTTCAAGTAAGCGCCACCATGACATCACACCCCGTGTTCAAGTAAGCACCACCATGACATCACACCCTGTGTTCAACTCAGCTCCGCCCATATGTGGTTGCGGATGCCACCTCGCCCACAGCATCTCTCTTCCAGTGTTTCCTCGGTACTTTCAGCGGTCTTCGGTTTGTCAAATAATCCGGTTTTAATGTCCCCGGCGTTTGTGTTCCTGGTCTACTGCGACCCATTCAGGCAGGCAGTGAGTCCTCCGGAACACGCAGGGGACCGAACCATGTGCTCTAGGTCGGCCCAGCAATACATGAAGGCTGGCCATGATGAATCCCTGGCTACATGGGATACTGGCCCTACCAAGCGCATCATTGAATCAATCGGCAGTCCCATTTGCGCTTGTTTCTGGACATCATTTCGCGCCTGTATGCCATATATGTATATGTACATTGTCGTCCATTCACGGCTCATCGCAATCGCATCTGAGTGTCCTTTTCCCCTTGCCCCTGTACTAACTGGTTGCCATTCCTCCCGTCCCCCTCCTGGGCCCCCCACTGACCCAACTCCACCTGCGCAGGTTCCCCCGCAAGGTCTGGCAGCCGCTGTCGCTGTGCACGCTGATGCAGTCGTCCACGCTGGCCATGTTCCTCGCGCAGCAACAGTTTGGGGCAGTCGCGTCCATCCCCCCCACCGTGTCCGTTGTACGTCCGCACCCGCACCCGAATGGTGAATCCTTGTCGCATATTTCAGCTGTGTGGCATGCAGGCAGACAGCCGCTGCTGCGTTACAAAGCGATGGGGGTTATGGGGCACGCATGGGATGTGCGGGTAGTGGGCAGCGTAGACATGCAGGGGGGTGTACGGCACTAGAGACCGTCACATTGGGTGGATGCTATGGATGATCACTGTTCTGTCGTGCGGACATTCATGAGTGTAGTGGACTAGAGCGACCAGCTTGTGAGCGCCCACTCGCTGGCACTGACGGATGCACAAGTAGATGCCAGATCTACCGTGACACATTCAGGTATCGCGAGGAGACAACCAGCGCAGGCCTGAAATCTGACTTGTTCTGATAAATTTGTCTTAGACCGTCCGTGTATAGGCCGATAAGAGGCTTCTCATCCCTGCTCATCCATGTACCATCTCTTGTGTGCCGCCACCTTGTGCACGCTGGCCCGCACATCCCTGGCAGGTCGTGATGGCGCTCCTGGGTCTCTTTGTTGCCACCATGTGGGGCAACGACTTTGCCAAGGAATCAGAGGACACACCGTGCAGCGTTGACCCGGACGATGTCTACGGCAGCGACTGCTATGAGCCCGAGAAGAAGGACCCTCGCCGCATCGTGCTGTGACCTTGCTGATTGTCGCATCGCCCTGTGACTCACCATGCCAGAACATCATGGCATTCGCACCCCTTTCCCGACTTGTTTCTCGCTACATTCCTTCTCTATCAACTGGTTGGCTACGTGGGTGCAGGAGCCTAAGGGGGACCCCTGGGACGTGTGATAGCAACCATGCTTCCACTACCTGTGCCGCCACGCACGCCGTCGTTGCCTGGCGGCACTGCTGCTAATTTCCAGAGCTTACCAAGCAATCAATGAGCGAGCCATTTTCATAGTATCTATACTAGCACACAACACGAGGGTTGACTCCCAGCTTGGCTACGCCCGGTGGATGCCTCTCAGTTAACAGAGGCAACAGCAACCTTTGGGGGGTTGACAAAGGCTGGGGTGCAGCCTGGACTCAGCGGTGTTATTGGCCTGCTGAGCATTTGGTGCTGTTTTCTTCTGAGGAAACGCATTATGGTCGGTATGTGGCCGTGTTTTGAAAGGTTCACTGATATCGTGAATGCTACACTCGAGCGCTGCTTCCACAAATGGATCCCTTCTGACTCTGTCTACAGTAGAAGTGATTAAGCCCATTATTAGAAAATGTGGCCGTACTATGCCTAGAATTCTGTATGCAAGTATGCGCTGTAGGATATCTAACTGATTGAGGCGGAAAAATACGTGGCAGCACATGTACACACATGCCATTACGTACTGTTCAATAAGCTTTTCTAGCTAAATAGCCCCAATTTTATGGGGCCACATGGATCGATAACCAATAAATATAACTATCTCACTTGATATAATGAAATAACCCTTTGATTATACACCTATCCTGTAACTCTCATACAACTACCCTAGTCCTTCCATGCACAGCGCTGGATCGCCATGCGTCCAGGCATAGTTGTCTCACTTCGTACATATTCACGATCTGGTCTGTTGGCCGACCGAGGCCTGATCTGCATGTGAATAACTACTGTGCACATGACGCCCTAGCCTTGGATGTCTAGGCTAGCGCATCGGTGTGCAATGTACAGTTGTGTGCATATAAGTAATTGAGGCGCGCGCGGAAAACGTGGCGCAGCTAGCACACGTACACACATGCCATTATTTACTGTTCAATAAGCTTTGCTAGCTAAATAGCCCCAATTTTATATCCTCGGGGGCAATAACCTCCAGGTCTGCGGACTTCTACCCTGGCTAACAATGGGGGTCGCGGAGGCCGCGGGGATAAAACAGCAGCATGCCCCTCAGCTAAACCATATGCGGCCCCTTCTCAGGCATATGGCCAGTTAGGCTCGAAACACACGCCTTGATGCTGTTTCCGGCCCCACCGTCTAGGTCATCTTGTCGCTCTACACGTAAGCCAGCCATAATTTCAATGCACAAGGATACACATTTCCATCACCATTCATCTTCATCATCCTGAACGACTCGAACAGTACGTACGTACGTACGCGGACAAGATAACGGCAGGCTCGAGCTACCATGGTCCGGATTCTCCCGATTTCTGGCTTGCGCTGGTTGTCTCCTTGATATGTCTTGCGTATACTCCCAACGGAGCTCGAGTTATGTTCTTTATTAATTAAATAATGCCCCTCAGGAAGACCTGTGCTAATATCGCAGACGGGCAGCTCATTTCTATCATGCGGGCGCGGCGTACAGATAGTCCCATGCTGAAGCCCTGTGCACATCCTCATTAATTAGCAGTTAATTGTGGCGAACATAGACCTTCGGGGCGCCCCGCGTCGGTGCGGGGCGCACACAAGTTTGCCATGTGCAGACAGTGGGTTGCGACGGGACAATTTATAAGGGGATCGCCCTGCCATCAAGGAGACTCTGCATGCCCAGGAGGAGGTGTCTACCTGGTTGTTCAGTCCTAAGCCCCCCGGCAGGGCCCACATCGGTATTCACATACCTAGCTGGTCTGTGCGGGCAAGATGGCTGGCAAAGAGAAGGCGGCGGTGTCGGATGGTATATATGCCAGCCTGGCTTACAACTGAGGGAGCGCTCGCAGTAGAGCTCGGCCCGCCGCTGAGAGCGCTGGGTGCGGCGCTCTTGGTAGCGGACGCCGAGGATGTGACGGAGTATTCCAGGGACAGTGCCGTCAAGCTGCTTGCTCAGCGCCAGCTGGTCCAGGGTCCACGCCTAGCTCGCAGCCGTAAAGGAGCTAGGATGCTGAGGACAAGGGCCTGCATGTAACAGAATGCGCTTGCGCTGCTCACTCAGGTAGCTAGCGACATGTCCAGAACCTGTCGAGGCGGCAGCTAGGGCCGCCCAGGGCCTGACCATGCTATGCACGGGTGTAATTGATGTCATCGGCCGTACTGCACTGGGGAGCCAGCTGCCAAGGAGCTTGACAGCAAGTCGCCCCCGCGGCTTCCGTCCAGCACTCAGAGGAGGGTGGGTGGGGTAAGTAAGTAAGTAAGTACTTACGTGTCATGCACATGGGCATGCCATAGAGTGCTATGCTAATCTCATTAGAAAAATTAACTCACGAGAGTTACGAATACTGTCTGCATCATGGGTGGGGTGCATATGGTTCCAGCCGGAAGCCAATGGGCATGACCTCCATTTTCTTGCTTATCATAAGCACGCTGATCATAAGCACCACCGCCCGTGCTTCCGTTCCAGTGACAAGCTATCTAGCCAGAGTTGGGCGGACTCCGGGGTCTCCACGAGCATCGTGTCATCAGCTACCGTACTAGATCAGATTGCTCAGTCGGTACTGTATAGGGTCCAGGTGCAACCCCGCCGTAGCTGGCGTACTCCGTGATCTCGGTCCCAATGGTTGTGCCCGCACAGGTTGTAGCTCAGAATGTATTACAAACCATACGTCCGGCCCTCTCAGGGCTATGTGTTACATACACTCCCAACGGAGTTATGTTCTACGGATTAATTAAACTTGCGGTCGGGATGCATGCATATTCTTTACAATTGAGCACTATTGCACTCTTCACTCAATGCCAAGAAAACTGGTAAGTCAACCCAGATTTATTAATTTGGTTTTTCATAAATAATTTAATTATAATACATTAACACTACGTAATGTAGCTCATGATACAGTTCTTTAAACGAACAGCCAGATGCTACTCTAGCCCAGATCCCACCCTGGCATGTGCACAGAACATGGTTGCAGGAAGCTTGTGGCAATCAAGCAGGCTCCTCCGTCAGCGTATTGGCAAGTCTGGAGTGTTGCCTCCCAACAGCGCCAGCACAACGGTACATGCATGAGCCAGACTCGTGCTTGACCTATTGACCGCCTTTTCCAGTGATCCGAGAAGTGGGCGCCCCGCTGAAACCCTAGGCTGTCAGGAAGTACACTATCGGTTACCCCTAGGTGCAAGTATGCCTTGACTGCATGTTTGATCTGCATTGTCAACAGTGACTACCCATGCAGGTGGATGGCCACGTTAAGAGCAAGTTGCCTGCTTCCCCAAGGCACCTCTTGGATCCGTTTGGACCATATGAGTACTAGTCTCCTTGATATGAGTACTAGTCTCCTTGATATGAGTACTAGTCTCCTTGATATGAGTACTAGCCTCCTTGATATGAGTACTAGTCTCCTTGATATGAGCACTAGCCTCCTTTCCCTTACCACCTGCCCGTGTCCCCATTCCACAAATTCATCGCCTCACTCCTCCCCTGTCACCACACCATGGCAACATAGGGACGCAAGTACAAGGGGCGGGCCTGCCGCCATTATCTGCTGCACACTTGCGCCCGTCACCTACGGCGCTGCATTGGCCGCTGGATCTCCTCGATGTTTGCAAACAGGCCCGTGTGCACGTCGGCAATGCAGGTGATGTTGGGGCTGGATAGCACCTGTTCCAAACGGCTACGCGTCGCCGCTAGCACCATCTGCATGGGGACGGGGGCGAGGGGGCGGGGGCGAGGCGGCCAAGGGAGGGGGACAAAGGTTACCCGAAATAGAGAAGTGCTTGTGTTGTCGTGTGGGTTGGGTTTTGTCAAGCACATGCTGACGCCTGCAATGGTGGCAACGCCAAGCCATGTTGGCTGTGAACAGCGGCCAGCCCATCGGCATGTTTAGAGGAGACAACCAGCCCATGCCTGAAAGACAACGAGCACATCCCGGAAAATCTGGACCATGAACGCTCAAGCCTGCCCATGGCGGTTGTGCAAGCACGGATGGTTTTCCTCACAGCCATCCACGCTGTCTGCATGTGGTCTCTGAGTCCTGTGTTGGGGGATGCACACGAACTGCTGGAAACCTGAAATCCAGCCACATAAGTAAGGGTTAACTTGCAAGGTGACAGTGGTTGCTATGCACAGGCGCAGCCGTAAAGAGTGGTTGCTATGCACAGGCGCAGCCGTAAAGAGTGGTTGCTATGCACTGGAATAGCCCTAGAGAGTGGTTGCTATGCACTGGAATAGCCGCAGAGAGTGGTTGCTATATAGCCCTGGATAGTGGTTGCTATGCACAGGCACAGCCCTAGATAGTGGTTGCTATGCACTGGAATATCCCAAGACACACATGCACGGAGCAACCACCCGGATGGTATCACGTACCTGGAAGTCCATGTAATCCGCCTCAAACACCAGCCACAGGCGGTCGAGCAAGAGAAACGTCAGCCGGTACAGCTCGTCAAACGCACGCTCCTCCACTGCAGGCAGGATGGCGAGGGAGTGGGAGAGGGGGTGGCGATTGTGCAAGGGGGGGGCCAGGCATGTGGGTGGGTGACCGATTAGCGGGAACATGGCAGGGTGGGCCCAGCAGGCAAACCATGTAGAGTGATTGTAGCGCTGGGAGAGGCCGGTTGACACAGCACAGACGTGCACGCGATCGCCTCACCGCACTTGCCCCGTGGACCGAACAGAGCAGCACACCTTGGCTGCGGCATAGCCACGATGAATGAGGGGATGTCCAGCAAGTACCCTTCCACTAAGCCTGGATCTGCCACATTCGGCTGTGGTGTGTTCATTCGGCTCACACCGCCATGCCGGGCCCCTCTTGTCCGTGAATCCAGCTTCTGCTAGGCAGATGGATACTGCACATGCGTACACCATTTCATCAAGGCAAACAACCCTAGGACACCGAGCTATTGAGCAGGTCCTAAAACGCAGCACTCGGCACTGAAAGGGGGCGTTCGGCCCCCATGGCCCACGCGAGAATCCTTTGGGTGCCTGGGTGCCCCACGAACCGAAGGGCATAAATGGCTGGTTACTCGCCACCGCCGGCAACAGTTGCAACCTGCTTGCTGGACGCTTCACAAGACTTGCCCAGGGCTTTCAACACACACGAGGCAAGAGGTGGCACTGTTGCACAAGACTCATGGTGGCATCCCAGGGAAATGCTGACCCCGACCCCTCAAAGGCCCTGAGACAAAGCCCCACATGACTTGGCATAGGGGTGGGGATACATGCTAGCAGAGTCAGTACATTGCAGCCACTAAACCAGTGGGCTTCATCAAGGAAAATCCACAAGTAGCAAAAGCTGCGTGCTTGGCGACAAACTACCAGCCAGAGAGTTCGTAGACACGTCGCGATTCACCCCACCTTCAAGCAGGCGCACGAAACCCCTCCACGCGCCTTCACTTCGATTGTGCAACTTATCTGTGGGTGGGGGAGATGTAGACCATTAGGCCAAGGCAGTTGCACACAGGATAGCAGAGGTTAGGGACGAGGGAAGGGCACTACATGTCGATGGTAGGCGTCGAGAACACAGCACGCATGTCCACACCTGCACAGAGCTGTGAATCCCTTGGCTCTATTCATGACCCCAGTCCCATGGTCACCGTGTCGCCTCCCACGATATGTGCTGCCACCGCTTGTCGCTAATTCTCACCTACCCTCCAATGCCCAGCGACAGCCAGCAACCACGAATGCCAAGGGTAGCGGCAAGCCTGAAAGGTGCGCAATTATTTGGGTGAGATTTGGGTAGGACACAATGCGAAAGGTGCATGCAATCCAAATTATCTACGCAGCATGGCTCACTCCATGTAAAGGACTAGAGATTGGCTGGGCGAAAGCAAGGATGCTTTACAATGCATTCTACGGCAACTGTCATGCATCCTGCACTCTCCTGGGGCCTTAATATCACGACAACCCAAACGCAATAAATGTCTACAAAACAATTCTCGACCATACTCTTCCCTAAAAGATCCTGCCACAAACCATCCTGCATGTAAACTGCCTGCGCAACGAGCATTACCACACCACCCCCGCACAGCATGCACCAACAAGAAACATGAATGGCACCCACCCCGGTGCAGGCCCAGCAGTGTAAGCAGCATAAACGTGAGGTTAAGCCCCGCCACCGCAAACGGGTACTCCATCTTGGCCCGCGTGCCCTTGGTCTTGTGCAGCAGGCTGGCAAAGTCGTCCTGCGGTGGAGGGCGGTAGAAGGTACAAGGGGCGCCATGGGCAGGTGACCACCTCCAAATACTCAGCAAATATTCAGCAGAAACACTCAGCAAAAAATCAGCAAACTTAAGGCAAATTTTAAGCAATTCTTCAGCAAGTGGCATGAATGCAACAGCAACATAATCAGCTACACAATCAAGTACACAGCCAGCCACACAACCAAGTAGGCTGGTAGCGGCGTCACGTGGTGGCAAAGCAGAGGCACGTGACACGGCGGAAGGGGGGGCAGTACCGGAGACCAGAGGGCGACCTCATTCAACAGTAAATAGTAAGTAGGCACACGGATAGTAAGGAATGTGACCAAGGCATTTCAAACACCTGTGTGTGACGGGTGGAAGCATCCATATACAGCAAATCGTGTGCCAGGCGAGCGGAGCCGCTTCCAACGAGTTAAGTTGGTTCCTACAGACTACATAGTACTTTGATAGGCAACAACACCCACACATCCAGTAGCCCACAGCAGCACCTGTGGCCGGAGTTCGTCAACGACGGCCCAAGCTCGTGGCACATAAGGACGGCCTACAACATCGCAGACTTTTCAGGCAGGGACCAGAGGGCGAAGAAACAACAGGTATGCAGAGCTGAGATTGCGACAGGGATAAACAGAAAACAAACAATGAGCGAGGAAATTTCCCTGCAGCGTCCTGAGAAGTGTCAAAGCAGGCAAACTGGACAAAGCCCTAACCCAACAAGGCCTTGCGGTGCGATGATTGGACATGTGGCAAACAAACCGGGGTGTGCCGTGCTGATCGAGCATGACGAACCATTGACGTTTGCTTGAAGACAGAACGAGCAGCTTTATTTATAGAGCCCAGAACGGTGCATGCACGTCCACAGTGCGCCCTCAGGTGAGCCAGATGCCAGACATTTCACACCAACCCAAGTACAGAGTGCGGAACAGTCTAAAAAAGCGCGGGACAGTATTCCATTCATGGTACGCATGGCTGTGACAGTACGCAACGGGCCGACGTCACGCAAACGCACCCCCACCCACGCACGCCACAGAGCGCCCCCTACTTACCGGGTACCTCTCCGCCAGGGCCACCAGGTTGTGCAGGGAGAGGAACCCAGCGCCCCTGCACCCGAGACACAGGCGGTCCACAAGGAAGCCACCCATCCGACGCACACACAACGTCCATGAGGCAGCCATGCACGGCGGTGCCTCTGACAGCGCGAGTGAAGGTGGCGCAACGGTTTGTGCGTGCGCGCAGCGGCGTTGGTAGGATACATCGAGCCGGTCCAGTGCCATCCTGGCAGTACAGGGACCGTGTCGTATATTCGCCTGCCTTGGAAACATCGCGCTAGCGAAGAGAGGCTGCGGCAAGCAATAGCAGGTTTCTTATTCCTTCCACTAGTCCAGGATTTCTTATTCCTTTCACTACGAGGTCATCCATCGATGGCGGATGATTTCTCAAGCCACCTCACAGAGGCTGCCGAGTGCTTGTCATGTGGCACACACACACATGGGACCTGCCACATCCCGTTCATGGGTCCTCACATCTTCCCTTGCTCTTCGAAGGCGGTTTACCGGCCCCCATCTTCCCCTTCCCCTTCCATGTGAGTGAGACAGCACCACCCATACGACTTGTGTTGCTGGCATCTTTGCAGCGCCTTGGGCTTTATCGCTATCTACGGCATGCCACCTGTCAATGCCGTAGCTTCTAAGTAACACAACACGCTGATAACACACTCTAGCACAGGTCTGCAGTATACGCTGTGGTACAGGTCTTAGTGTACACGCTAGCACGGCTTTTTCATGTACACAGTAGGAAAGGCGCCGTACATGCCTGTACGGTTGCACTGGCCTGCATGGCTATCGTGCTGCTGGCTCCCACCCCCTGATCCTCAACAGCCACCCATGCAAACCCTGCGTGTCGGGCGATACCTGAAATCCGTGCCTGGGTTCGGCCCCTGCCACCCCATGCGCGTCCACTCGGGGGTGACCAGGTCCTGCAGCGGCTCGCCAGGGAAAGCGTGCCGCCAGAGCGCTCGCAGCGCTTCCTGATGGGCGGGAACAGGGGGCGAGGGGGGCAAGAGGGCGTGGGGCGGAAGGCGGCGTGGGGGGGAAGGGTGGCGTGGGGGGCAAGAGGGCGTGGGGCGGAAGGGTGGCGTTAGAGGGCAGAAAAAAGGTTGCTAAGCTACTTTGTGCACCACGCTGCTGCAGCTGGGCCCGCAACTGATGGGCCGGCCGGTTGGTTCCGGTGGCCAGCTGGAACTGGCTGTCTGGAGACCTCTCATTCCACACCAATTTTTTAATATATATATATATATATATTTAAGACAGCCAAGGCATGACACACACCTACGCGCAACGTTGCAAATGGCGGCATGAAAGGTTGCTAAGCTACTTTGTGCACCACGCTGCTGCAGCTGGGCCTGCAACTGATGGGCTGGCCGGTTGGTTCCGGTGGCCAGCTGGAACTGGCTGTCTGGAGACCTCTCATTCCACACCAAGTTTTTAATATATATATTTTTTAAAGACAGCCAAGGCATGACACACACCTACGTGCAACGTTGCAAATGGCGGCATGTTGCTGCCAGCATCGCATGCCGCGGCGGGAAGGGAGGCGCCACTACATGGCACGCAAGTGTGCGTACGCCCCGGAAAGAGAGAGAGGTGGGCCAGGAGTTAGGCCAGGAGAGGGGCCAGGAGAGGTAGCGCTAGGAGGCAACGGCAAAAGGAGGCTCCTACCGCAGACACCCAGGGCAGCCTTGGTGCCAGAAATACGCAACGAGCGATTGCCCTCGCGGAGCCCCGTATAACTGTCATGGTCACTATCATGGTCACTGCAATGGTCACCATCAGACGAGCGGTGGCCCTTGCCGAGCCTGGTGCTTGCAGCGCATGTGCCCCCACTCATGACAGCGGGCAAGGATGGCCACAAGCAGGTTCGGGTGAAAGCATTAGGCTGCTGTTATCTCATGCTAGCAAGGATGGATACAGGACCCGTACAAACGCCTGTGTGCCAGCTCGCAGCGCACGCGACCGTGGCATGCATACCTTACATCCCGCCCCCTTTTCCCACCGCATGAATCAACCACCTGTGACATCAAACAACCCCGTGCCCCATTGCCCACCTCCCGCCCCCCCGCCCCCTACACCCCTCTCATCGTGTGGATCTACATCATGGCCCCCATGCATCCACCACAGCATCCAGCCATCATCCATACCTACACCCTACACCCTCCCACCCCCTGCACCCACCTCATGCTCCTCGTTTTCCGCGTCAAAGGGGATCACTACGCTCTGCTGCAGCTGGTGGAGGCGCGCCTCCTGGGGGGGTGCAACCAAAAGCAGGGCCGTTGCAGTAGAAGTCGTCGTCGTCGTCGTCGTCGTCGTCGTCGTCGTAGTGGTAGAAGAAGCAGAAGAAGAAGGAGAAGAAGAAGCAGAAGAAGAAGGAGAAGAAGGAGAAGAAGGAGAAGAAGAAGAAGAAGAAGAAGAAGAAGAAGAAGAAGAAGAAGAAGAAGAAGAAGAAGAAGAAGAAGAAGAAGAAGAAGAAGAAGAAGAAGAAGAAGAAGAAGAAGAAGAAGAAGAAGAAGAAGAAGAAGAAGAAGAAGAAGAAGAAGAAGAAGAAGAAGAAGAAGAAGAAGAGGTGGTGGTGGTGGTGGTGGTGGTGGTGGTGGTGGTGGTGGTGGTGGTGGTGGTGGTGGTGGTGGTGGTGGTGGTGGTGGTGGTGGTGGTGGTGGTGGTGGTGGTGGTGGTGGTGGTGGTGGTGGTGGTGGTGGTGGTGGTGGTGGTGGTGGTGGTGGTGGTGGTGGTGGTGGTGGTGGTGGTGGTGGTGGTGGTGGTGGTGGTGGTGGTGGTGGTGGTGGTGGTGGTGGTGGTAGTAGTAGTAGTAGTAGTAGTAGTGGGGGGGGGGGGGGGGGGGGCATGCATTTAGGTGGGGAGCATGGATTTAGGTGGTAAGAGGAACATGGGCTGGCAAGGTGCACCAAGCATGCAGGAGTTGCCCATGCATGGTGACAGAACGAGCACAAGAAGCTCCTTGTTTCCATGGCATGCCGTACAACAGGTCAATGGGCCACCATGCTGTGTTGCCAGGAACACGCACAGAGTGCTCATTCGGTGCGCACATGTGGGCATGCGAATGCGCGAAAGATGGCTCCATTTGCCCACACGTGAGAACACGGTGGTTCTTGTAGATAAAGGGTACCAACAACGAGATGCTAGTAAATTATCAGGACAATGCAGGGAAAAGGGACCACACAAAATACATGGTAGTCCAGGCAAACCAAGGGCATGGCTAAAAAACAGAAGCTCGAGCAAAATTGAATGACCCTAGTTAAGGGGCTGCCACGCAACAGCGCCAAACCTAGTATCTACAAACCTACTACTAGATACACAATATCAACAATATAATAGATACACAATATCTACAGACCTACTACTAGATACACAATATTTACAATATAATAGATACACAACATCTACAAACCTACTACTAGATACACAAGTGCAGCGGGACCACTTGTAATCGATCGCTGCTGGTTACCGAGCACGTGCAAGATGCAGCCAGCAGGAGCATACGGGCCACCGAGCCGTGCGTACCTGCAGCACGGACAGGCTGGCCTGCTGCTCCCTGCACCACCCTGGTATTGGGGAGATCCTCATCAGCGCGGAACCGATGGTGGCTGCGGCCCCGGCCAGGTGGCGGCGTGGGACAAGAGGCAGCATCAACGCGGCAACAGGGCAGCAAGGCAGCACGGCAGCCAGGCCAGTAGCGAGGAGGCCAGCAACAAGGAGCGGGCAGGGAGGCGTTACGGATGTTAGGCCCGCTACGTGGGTAGCTGTCTGTGCCACCCTCACACCCCCTATACCCTGTGGTGTCTAACGTAAACGCTGGACAAGGGGGCCTACTGGCATCTCACGCCAGGGGTTTCCCTCCTGTACTAATGTGTGCAAGGAGGGGCACCCCCCCCCGAGCTAACAAATGTGATAGAGGGGTCATGGCAAGCTGTAAACATGCACGCACACGCACGTGTACACCCTCCCCATCACGAACTCCCTGGACAAAGTCTCACACCTGATCCTCGTCATAATCTATACACGGCCATCGGTTCGTCCGCGCTACTCCCAGCACACGCCCTTTACACACGTACGGCGCCAGCATGCCTAATGATTCCACACCGCCCGCGTGACTGGCCGGTGCATGTTGCGGGGTATGGGCGGCCACCACTTATCACCTCTATCATATGCCAGCTTCTGCGGCGCAGCTCAGCTCGCTAGGGCCCCCCGAACGGAAGCCGCCCCAGGGCTTTTGAGGAGGCGAGCCTCTGGGTTGGGACTGCATAGTTCTGGCATGTGAGTCACATCATTCTCCATCATGCTAGCACAAACACACACGCACACTATTCTTGCACTGTCATCCCCAGCTAGACCAGGTCCAGGGGGACCTGCGCGATTGTCTGACGGTTATTGCCCCTTGCCTAGAATATCCTATCGCACATGGGCCAAAACGCCATCAGATAATGATGACCGATACATGCTGTAGACAGCAAACAATAGAGAGCAGTCACCGTTGACTAGTTTATGGGTGCATGCCTACAACTCTGATCAGGGTGCCCAACATTCTGCTGGACAACGGAGCAGGTGGCACAGGGCCTATAGGAGTATGGAAAGACGCAGGGGGCAGGGACTTGAAGAGGCATTTCTTGTTATTAATGTTTTCGTCTGGGAGATATTAGTTAATATAGGCGATTGGAAAGTCGCGGAGCAACAAATAGGGAGAGCGAAGGTGCACTGGTAACCTTGGTGAGAGGTACCCACACTGGGACCGACCAAATATGGAGCTCCACCCGGTGAGTAGAGTTCCGATCAAGTCGCGCCATATACTGAACCCCTCCGCCCTTGCTTCGTCTCCCCCAACGTCCGGTTCCGAGGTGTCGTCCGGGGACTCCTCCTGCATGCCCGACCGGAACCCAAACAAATGTAGGCCATTAATGGCATGATATGAAGTCAGAACGAGTGTCAGCCTACTTGGCCTCACAGCGCACGAAGTCAGCAAATCTATGCATGACGAGCCATGCGATTCAACCAACAACAGAGTGATGGCAACCTCCGGCCTCCGACATGGTAGTGCTCACGAGGCAATGATAGGAAAACTCAATGAAACATTTAGCCCTGTAAACTCGAGGCTTGGATTTGGATGCTACACCAATCATCACCTCGGCAAGTAGGGGTTGTTGAAGGCCCTGACCATGCCGTCGTCGAGCAGTTGTCCAGTGTTCCTCGATAGACGAATCGCGCGCGACGGAAGTCATTGTGGTTACAACAACAGAAGCTAAATACTATGAGCGTTGCCACCCGTGGCTACGTATATGCGAACGACTTCTGACTTAACAAGAGATAGGTCTTGGGAAAGCGATAGAGCCACTATCGAGGAGGGCCTGGATGCTCCGGAACTGACATTATTAAGCAATCAACCCGCACGACAACGACCTGAACTTTGAGGAAGTCGACGTTCAGGCTTGCGCGCAGTTCCGTTGTTATGATGCGCAATCTGCCAAGCTTTGGTTACGGGCAAGAAATCGTGTGAACGCAGCTTATATTCCTCTTCAAGCTGAAATGCAAAGGAATCAATCCACGGAACCACCGGTAGCCATCGACTCGTCCGACATGACCAGCCTAGCAATCCGTGATGGTGCAGAGGATCGTGCGAAGTGGGGACATTCTGCTGTCCACTAGCCCGGCGTCTTGGTACACGTGGCGTATCAGGAGAGCCTCTTAATCTTGATACGTATACTGCCAACAACCAGTAGCCCGCCTGATGTTGAGATGGAAACAGCTGGGCACTAGTAAGAACTTACTGGGCAGAACAACCTGGAGAACATTGCCGAATGCGTGCGACGGGTATGTAGGTGTTGGGTAAAAGGCCAACATGGTTTTTTTTTACGTGTGTTGATGCCCAGTTGACCAGGAGTTGACAGTTGTTTACAATCATATGGGTAGGATAACAATTAGATCTTACCTGGCATTGAGAAACCGTTGCTTATCGGCACACGTGCACTGTAAACACCAACAATGCCCCAACAAGTCATGTGCATGGTCGTCTGGCGCGTTGCGCGAACATGAACCGATTCTATCGATTATGCCCAATCGTAGAATCATGGCGGTAATTTGAAGTGACGTGGCTATCAATGAAGGGGAGATAGCAGCCTAGAAATCAATTGGTAGGGAGTCGTAAATTGATCAGGGCATCGTTTGCCTAAGATGGCTTTAGCATGGATTCAGCCGCTTGAAACAGTCATGTTCGCTATGGCACGTTTTCGGTATGCTTGGGCTTTATTTATCATGGTGGCATTATATGCCACCGTCGCATGTGGAGACAATCGCCTGTTGTCTTGCGTGAGCAAAAACGACTTTTCCTGTGTCCAATCGTTGGCAAATGACAAAGACATTGGCGACGTAAACGCCCGGGATGCCCACGGCATGACCGCATTGCACCACGCGGCAGAGCACGGCTACACCGACGTGGCGGGCGTTCTTTTAACTCTCAGCGCGAGCTGCTGCTTACAGGACTCGGAAGGACGCACGCCTCTGCTTCTGGCCACGACCAACAATCATGTTGATGTCGCGCGTATTTTGCTGAGCTACGGTGCGTCGCCCGACCACGGCGACTCGCGGGGGCTGTGCAGCCGCGCGGTCGCGATCATCCAGGGGCTGCCAGAATTGGAGAACATGTTCGAAGTGGAATACCGCCAGGGGCCCATGGGCTTTGAAGAGCAACCCGGCACGTGGTACTCATACCGGTGAGCCATCCGAATCATGCCACACACCCATGCTCCCATGCTCCCATGCTCCCATGCTCCCATGCTCCCATGCTCCCATGCTCCCATGCTCCCATGCTCCCATGCTCCCATGCTCCCATGCTCCCATGCTCCCATGCTCCCATGCTCCCATGCTCCCATGCTCCCATGCTCCCATGCTCCCACGCTCCCATGCTCCCATGCACCCACGCTCCCATGCTCCCATGCTCCCATGCTCCCATGCACCCACGCTCCCATGCTCCCATGCTCCCATGCTCCCATGCTCCCATGCTCCCATGCTCCCATGCTCCCATGCTCCCATGCTCCCATGCTCCCATGCTCCCATGCTCCCATGCTCCCATGCTCCCATGCTCCCATGCTCCCATGCTCCCATGCTCCCATGCTCCCATGCTCCCATGCTCCCATGCTCCCATGCTCCCATGCTCCCATGCTCCCATGCTCCCATGCTCCCATGCTCCCATGCTCCCATGCTCCCATGCTCCCATGCTCCCATGCTCCCATGCTCCCATGCTCCCATGCTCCCATGCTCCCATGCTCCCATGCTCCCATGCTCCCATGCTCCCATGCTCCCATGCTCCCATGCTCCCATGCTCCCATGCTCCCATGCTCCCATGCTCCCATGCTCCCATGCTCCCATGCTCCCATGCTCCCATGCTCCCATGCTCCCATGCTCCCATGCTCCCATGCTCCCATGCTCCCATGCTCCCATGCTCCCATGCTCCCATGCTCCCATGCTCCCATGCTCCCATGCTCCCATGCTCCCATGCTCCCATGCTCCCATGCTCCCATGCTCCCATGCTCCCATGCTCCCATGCTCCCATGCTCCCATGCTCCCATGCTCCCATGCTCCCATGCTCCCATGCTCCCATGCTCCCATGCTCCCATGCTCCCATGCTCCCATGCTCCCATGCTCCCATGCTCCCATGCTCCCATGCTCCCATGCTCCCATGCTCCCATGCTCCCATGCTCCCATGCTCCCATGCTCCCATGCTCCCATGCTCCCATGCTCCCATGCTCCCATGCTCCCATGCTCCCATGCTCCCATGCTCCCATGCTCCCATGCTCCCATGCTCCCATGCTCCCATGCTCCCATGCTCCCATGCTCCCATGCTCCCATGCTCCCATGCTCCCATGCTCCCATGCTCCCATGCTCCCATGCTCCCATGCTCCCATGCTCCCATGCTCCCATGCTCCCATGCTCCCATGCTCCCATGCTCCCATGCTCCCATGCTCCCATGCTCCCATGCTCCCATGCTCCCATGCTCCCATGCTCCCATGCTCCCATGCTCCCATGCTCCCATGCTCCCATGCTCCCATGCTCCCATGCTCCCATGCTCCCATGCTCCCATGCTCCCATGCTCCCATGCTCCCATGCTCCCATGCTCCCATGCTCCCATGCTCCCATGCTCCCATGCTCCCATGCTCCCATGCTCCCATGCTCCCATGCTCCCATGCTCCCATGCTCCATGCTCCCATGCTCCCATGCTCCCATGCTCCCATGCTCCCATGCTCCCATGCTCCCATGCTCCCATGCTCCCATGCTCCCATGCTCCCATGCTCCCATGCTCCCATGCTCCCATGCTCCCATGCTCCCATGCTCCCATGCTCCCATGCTCCCATGCTCCCATGCTCCCATGCTCCCATGCTCCCATGCTCCCATGCTCCCATGCTCCCATGCTCCCATGCTCCCATGCTCCCATGCTCCCATGCTCCCATGCTCCCATGCTCCCATGCTCCCATGCTCCCATGCTCCCATGCTCCCATGCTCCCATGCTCCCATGCTCCCATGCTCCCATGCTCCCATGCTCCCATGCTCCCATGCTCCCATGCTCCCATGCTCCCATGCTCCCATGCTCCCATGCTCCCATGCTCCCATGCTCCCATGCTCCCATGCTCCCATGCTCCCATGCTCCCATGCTCCCATGCTCCCATGCTCCCATGCTCCCATGCTCCCATGCTCCCATGCTCCCATGCTCCCATGCTCCCATGCTCCCATGCTCCCATGCTCCCATGCTCCCATGCTCCCATGCTCCCATGCTCCCATGCTCCCATGCTCCCATGCTCCCATGCTCCCATGCTCCCATGCTCCCATGCTCCCATGCTCCCATGCTCCCATGCTCCCATGCTCCCATGCTCCCATGCTCCCATGCTCCCATGCTCCCATGCTCCCATGCTCCCATGCTCCCATGCTCCCATGCTCCCATGCTCCCATGCTCCCATGCTCCCATGCTCCCATGCTCCCATGCTCCCATGCTCCCATGCTCCCATGCTCCCATGCTCCCATGCTCCCATGCTCCCATGCTCCCATGCTCCCATGCTCCCATGCTCCCATGCTCCCATGCTCCCATGCTCCCATGCTCCCATGCTCCCATGCTCCCATGCTCCCATGCTCCCATGCTCCCATGCTCCCATGCTCCCATGCTCCCATGCTCCCATGCTCCCATGCTCCCATGCTCCCATGCTCCCATGCTCCCATGCTCCCATGCTCCCATGCTCCCATGCTCCCATGCTCCCATGCTCCCATGCTCCCATGCTCCCATGCTCCCATGCTCCCATGCTCCCATGCTCCCATGCTCCCATGCTCCCATGCTCCCATGCTCCCATGCTCCCATGCTCCCATGCTCCCATGCTCCCATGCTCCCATGCTCCCATGCTCCCATGCTCCCATGCTCCCATGCTCCCATGCTCCCATGCTCCCATGCTCCCATGCTCCCATGCTCCCATGCTCCCATGCTCCCATGCTCCCATGCTCCCATGCTCCCATGCTCCCATGCTCCCATGCTCCCATGCTCCCATGCTCCCATGCTCCCATGCTCCCATGCTCCCATGCTCCCATGCTCCCATGCTCCCATGCTCCCATGCTCCCATGCTCCCATGCTCCCATGCTCCCATGCTCCCATGCTCCCATGCTCCCATGCTCCCATGCTCCCATGCTCCCATGCTCCCATGCTCCCATGCTCCCATGCTCCCATGCTCCCATGCTCCCATGCTCCCATGCTCCCATGCTCCCATGCTCCCATGCTCCCATGCTCCCATGCTCCCATGCTCCCATGCTCCCATGCTCCCATGCTCCCATGCTCCCATGCTCCCATGCTCCCATGCTCCCATGCTCCCATGCTCCCATGCTCCCATGCTCCCATGCTCCCATGCTCCCATGCTCCCATGCTCCCATGCTCCCATGCTCCCATGCTCCCATGCTCCCATGCTCCCATGCTCCCATGCTCCCATGCTCCCATGCTCCCATGCTCCCATGCTCCCATGCTCCCATGCTCCCATGCTCCCATGCTCCCATGCTCCCATGCTCCCATGCTCCCATGCTCCCATGCTCCCATGCTCCCATGCTCCCATGCTCCCATGCTCCCATGCTCCCATGCTCCCATGCTCCCATGCTCCCATGCTCCCATGCTCCCATGCTCCCATGCTCCCATGCTCCCATGCTCCCATGCTCCCATGCTCCCATGCTCCCATGCTCCCATGCTCCCATGCTCCCATGCTCCCATGCTCCCATGCTCCCATGCTCCCATGCTCCCATGCTCCCATGCTCCCATGCTCCCATGCTCCCATGCTCCCATGCTCCCATGCTCCCATGCTCCCATGCTCCCATGCTCCCATGCTCCCATGCTCCCATGCTCCCATGCTCCCATGCTCCCATGCTCCCATGCTCCCATGCTCCCATGCTCCCATGCTCCCATGCTCCCATGCTCCCATGCTCCCATGCTCCCATGCTCCCATGCTCCCATGCTCCCATGCTCCCATGCTCCCATGCTCCCATGCTCCCATGCTCCCATGCTCCCATGCTCCCATGCTCCCATGCTCCCATGCTCCCATGCTCCCATGCTCCCATGCTCCCATGCTCCCATGCTCCCATGCTCCCATGCTCCCATGCTCCCATGCTCCCATGCTCCCATGCTCCCATGCTCCCATGCTCCCATGCTCCCATGCTCCCATGCTCCCATGCTCCCATGCTCCCATGCTCCCATGCTCCCATGCTCCCATGCTCCCATGCTCCCATGCTCCCATGCTCCCATGCTCCCATGCTCCCATGCTCCCATGCTCCCATGCTCCCATGCTCCCATGCTCCCATGCTCCCATGCTCCCATGCTCCCATGCTCCCATGCTCCCATGCTCCCATGCTCCCATGCTCCCATGCTCCCATGCTCCCATGCTCCCATGCTCCCATGCTCCCATGCTCCCATGCTCCCATGCTCCCATGCTCCCATGCTCCCATGCTCCCATGCTCCCATGCTCCCATGCTCCCATGCTCCCATGCTCCCATGCTCCCATGCTCCCATGCTCCCATGCTCCCATGCTCCCATGCTCCCATGCTCCCATGCTCCCATGCTCCCATGCTCCCATGCTCCCATGCTCCCATGCTCCCATGCTCCCATGCTCCCATGCTCCCATGCTCCCATGCTCCCATGCTCCCATGCTCCCATGCTCCCATGCTCCCATGCTCCCATGCTCCCATGCTCCCATGCTCCCATGCTCCCATGCTCCCATGCTCCCATGCTCCCATGCTCCCATGCTCCCATGCTCCCATGCTCCCATGCTCCCATGCTCCCATGCTCCCATGCTCCCATGCTCCCATGCTCCCATGCTCCCATGCTCCCATGCTCCCATGCTCCCATGCTCCCATGCTCCCATGCTCCCATGCTCCCATGCTCCCATGCTCCCATGCTCCCATGCTCCCATGCTCCCATGCTCCCATGCTCCCATGCTCCCATGCTCCCATGCTCCCATGCTCCCATGCTCCCATGCTCCCATGCTCCCATGCTCCCATGCTCCCATGCTCCCATGCTCCCATGCTCCCATGCTCCCATGCTCCCATGCTCCCATGCTCCCATGCTCCCATGCTCCCATGCTCCCATGCTCCCATGCTCCCATGCTCCCATGCTCCCATGCTCCCATGCTCCCATGCTCCCATGCTCCCATGCTCCCATGCTCCCATGCTCCCATGCTCCCATGCTCCCATGCTCCCATGCTCCCATGCTCCCATGCTCCCATGCTCCCATGCTCCCATGCTCCCATGCTCCCATGCTCCCATGCTCCCATGCTCCCATGCTCCCATGCTCCCATGCTCCCATGCTCCCATGCTCCCATGCTCCCATGCTCCCATGCTCCCATGCTCCCATGCTCCCATGCTCCCATGCTCCCATGCTCCCATGCTCCCATGCTCCCATGCTCCCATGCTCCCATGCTCCCATGCTCCCATGCTCCCATGCTCCCATGCTCCCATGCTCCCATGCTCCCATGCTCCCATGCTCCCATGCTCCCATGCTCCCATGCTCCCATGCTCCCATGCTCCCATGCTCCCATGCTCCCATGCTCCCATGCTCCCATGCTCCCATGCTCCCATGCTCCCATGCTCCCATGCTCCCATGCTCCCATGCTCCCATGCTCCCATGCTCCCATGCTCCCATGCTCCCATGCTCCCATGCTCCCATGCTCCCATGCTCCCATGCTCCCATGCTCCCATGCTCCCATGCTCCCATGCTCCCATGCTCCCATGCTCCCATGCTCCCATGCTCCCATGCTCCCATGCTCCCATGCTCCCATGCTCCCATGCTCCCATGCTCCCATGCTCCCATGCTCCCATGCTCCCATGCTCCCATGCTCCCATGCTCCCATGCTCCCATGCTCCCATGCTCCCATGCTCCCATGCTCCCATGCTCCCATGCTCCCATGCTCCCATGCTCCCATGCTCCCATGCTCCCATGCTCCCATGCTCCCATGCTCCCATGCTCCCATGCTCCCATGCTCCCATGCTCCCATGCTCCCATGCTCCCATGCTCCCATGCTCCCATGCTCCCATGCTCCCATGCTCCCATGCTCCCATGCTCCCATGCTCCCATGCTCCCATGCTCCCATGCTCCCATGCTCCCATGCTCCCATGCTCCCATGCTCCCATGCTCCCATGCTCCCATGCTCCCATGCTCCCATGCTCCCATGCTCCCATGCTCCCATGCTCCCATGCTCCCATGCTCCCATGCTCCCATGCTCCCATGCTCCCATGCTCCCATGCTCCCATGCTCCCATGCTCCCATGCTCCCATGCTCCCATGCTCCCATGCTCCCATGCTCCCATGCTCCCATGCTCCCATGCTCCCATGCTCCCATGCTCCCATGCTCCCATGCTCCCATGCTCCCATGCTCCCATGCTCCCATGCTCCCATGCTCCCATGCTCCCATGCTCCCATGCTCCCATGCTCCCATGCTCCCATGCTCCCATGCTCCCATGCTCCCATGCTCCCATGCTCCCATGCTCCCATGCTCCCATGCTCCCATGCTCCCATGCTCCCATGCTCCCATGCTCCCATGCTCCCATGCTCCCATGCTCCCATGCTCCCATGCTCCCATGCTCCCATGCTCCCATGCTCCCATGCTCCCATGCTCCCATGCTCCCATGCTCCCATGCTCCCATGCTCCCATGCTCCCATGCTCCCATGCTCCCATGCTCCCATGCTCCCATGCTCCCATGCTCCCATGCTCCCATGCTCCCATGCTCCCATGCTCCCATGCTCCCATGCTCCCATGCTCCCATGCTCCCATGCTCCCATGCTCCCATGCTCCCATGCTCCCATGCTCCCATGCTCCCATGCTCCCATGCTCCCATGCTCCCATGCTCCCATGCTCCCATGCTCCCATGCTCCCATGCTCCCATGCTCCCATGCTCCCATGCTCCCATGCTCCCATGCTCCCATGCTCCCATGCTCCCATGCTCCCATGCTCCCATGCTCCCATGCTCCCATGCTCCCATGCTCCCATGCTCCCATGCTCCCATGCTCCCATGCTCCCATGCTCCCATGCTCCCATGCTCCCATGCTCCCATGCTCCCATGCTCCCATGCTCCCATGCTCCCATGCTCCCATGCTCCCATGCTCCCATGCTCCCATGCTCCCATGCTCCCATGCTCCCATGCTCCCATGCTCCCATGCTCCCATGCTCCCATGCTCCCATGCTCCCATGCTCCCATGCTCCCATGCTCCCATGCTCCCATGCTCCCATGCTCCCATGCTCCCATGCTCCCATGCTCCCATGCTCCCATGCTCCCATGCTCCCATGCTCCCATGCTCCCATGCTCCCATGCTCCCATGCTCCCATGCTCCCATGCTCCCATGCTCCCATGCTCCCATGCTCCCATGCTCCCATGCTCCCATGCTCCCATGCTCCCATGCTCCCATGCTCCCATGCTCCCATGCTCCCATGCTCCCATGCTCCCATGCTCCCATGCTCCCATGCTCCCATGCTCCCATGCTCCCATGCTCCCATGCTCCCATGCTCCCATGCTCCCATGCTCCCATGCTCCCATGCTCCCATGCTCCCATGCTCCCATGCTCCCATGCTCCCATGCTCCCATGCTCCCATGCTCCCATGCTCCCATGCTCCCATGCTCCCATGCTCCCATGCTCCCATGCTCCCATGCTCCCATGCTCCCATGCTCCCATGCTCCCATGCTCCCATGCTCCCATGCTCCCATGCTCCCATGCTCCCATGCTCCCATGCTCCCATGCTCCCATGCTCCCATGCTCCCATGCTCCCATGCTCCCATGCTCCCATGCTCCCATGCTCCCATGCTCCCATGCTCCCATGCTCCCATGCTCCCATGCTCCCATGCTCCCATGCTCCCATGCTCCCATGCTCCCATGCTCCCATGCTCCCATGCTCCCATGCTCCCATGCTCCCATGCTCCCATGCTCCCATGCTCCCATGCTCCCATGCTCCCATGCTCCCATGCTCCCATGCTCCCATGCTCCCATGCTCCCATGCTCCCATGCTCCCATGCTCCCATGCTCCCATGCTCCCATGCTCCCATGCTCCCATGCTCCCATGCTCCCATGCTCCCATGCTCCCATGCTCCCATGCTCCCATGCTCCCATGCTCCCATGCTCCCATGCTCCCATGCTCCCATGCTCCCATGCTCCCATGCTCCCATGCTCCCATGCTCCCATGCTCCCATGCTCCCATGCTCCCATGCTCCCATGCTCCCATGCTCCCATGCTCCCATGCTCCCATGCTCCCATGCTCCCATGCTCCCATGCTCCCATGCTCCCATGCTCCCATGCTCCCATGCTCCCATGCTCCCATGCTCCCATGCTCCCATGCTCCCATGCTCCCATGCTCCCATGCTCCCATGCTCCCATGCTCCCATGCTCCCATGCTCCCATGCTCCCATGCTCCCATGCTCCCATGCTCCCATGCTCCCATGCCCCATGCTCCCATGCTCCATGCTCCCATGCTCCCATGCTCCCATGCTCCCATGCTCCCATGCTCCCATGCTCCCATGCTCCCATGCTCCCATGCTCCCATGCTCCCATGCTCCCATGCTCCCATGCTCCCATGCTCCCATGCTCCCATGCTCCCATGCTCCCATGCTCCCATGCTCCCATGCTCCCATGCTCCCATGCTCCCATGCTCCCATGCTCCCATGCTCCCATGCTCCCATGCTCCCATGCTCCCATGCTCCCATGCTCCCATGCTCCCATGCTCCCATGCTCCCATGCTCCCATGCTCCCATGCTCCCATGCTCCCATGCTCCCATGCTCCCATGCTCCCATGCTCCCATGCTCCCATGCTCCCATGCTCCCATGCTCCCATGCTCCCATGCTCCCATGCTCCCATGCTCCCATGCTCCCATGCTCCCATGCTCCCATGCTCCCATGCTCCCATGCTCCCATGCTCCCATGCTCCCATGCTCCCATGCTCCCATGCTCCCATGCTCCCATGCTCCCATGCTCCCATGCTCCCATGCTCCCATGCTCCCATGCTCCCATGCTCCCATGCTCCATGCTCCCATGCTCCCATGCTCCCATGCTCCCATGCTCCCATGCTCCCATGCTCCCATGCTCCCATGCTCCCATGCTCCCATGCTCCCATGCTCCCATGCTCCCATGCTCCCATGCTCCCATGCTCCCATGCTCCCATGCTCCCATGCTCCCATGCTCCCATGCTCCCATGCTCCCATGCTCCCATGCTCCCATGCTCCCATGCTCCCATGCTCCCATGCTCCCATGCTCCCATGCTCCCATGCTCCCATGCTCCCATGCTCCCATGCTCCCATGCTCCCATGCTCCCATGCTCCCATGCTCCCATGCTCCCATGCTCCCATGCTCCCATGCTCCCATGCTCCCATGCTCCCATGCTCCCATGCTCCCATGCTCCCATGCTCCCATGCTCCCATGCTCCCATGCTCCCATGCTCCCATGCTCCCATGCTCCCATGCTCCCATGCCCCATGCTCCCATGCTCCCATGCTCCCATGCTCCCATGCTCCCATGCTCCCATGCTCCCATGCTCCCATGCTCCCATGCTCCCATGCTCCCATGCCCCATGCTCCCATGCTCCCATGCTCCCATGCTCCCATGCTCCCATGCTCCCATGCTCCCATGCTCCCATGCTCCCATGCTCCCATGCTCCCATGCTCCCATGCTCCCATGCTCCCATGCTCCCATGCTCCCATGCTCCCATGCTCCCATGCTCCCATGCTCCCATGCTCCCATGCTCCCATGCTCCCATGCTCCCATGCTCCCATGCTCCCATGCTCCCATGCTCCCATGCTCCCATGCTCCCATGCTCCCATGCTCCCATGCTCCCATGCTCCCATGCTCCCATGCTCCCATGCTCCCATGCCCCATGCTCCCATGCTCCCATGCTCCCATGCTCCCATGCCCCATGCTCCCATGCTCCCATGCTCCCATGCTCCCATGCTCCCATGCTCCCATGCTCCCATGCTCCCATGCTCCCATGCTCCCATGCTCCCATGCTCCCATGCTCCCATGCTCCCATGCTCCCATGCTCCCATGCTCCCATGCTCCCATGCTCCCATGCTCCCATGCTCCCATGCTCCCATGCTCCCATGCTCCCATGCTCCCATGCTCCCATGCTCCCATGCTCCCATGCTCCCATGCTCCCATGCTCCCATGCTCCCATGCTCCCATGCTCCCATGCTCCCATGCTCCCATGCTCCCATGCTCCCATGCTCCCATGCTCCCATGCTCCCATGCTCCCATGCTCCCATGCTCCCATGCTCCCATGCTCCCATGCTCCCATGCTCCCATGCTCCCATGCTCCCATGCTCCCATGCTCCCATGCTCCCATGCTCCCATGCTCCCATGCTCCCATGCTCCCATGCTCCCATGCTCCCATGCTCCCATGCTCCCATGCTCCCATGCTCCCATGCTCCCATGCTCCCATGCTCCCATGCTCCCATGCTCCCATGCTCCCATGCTCCCATGCTCCCATGCTCCCATGCTCCCATGCTCCCATGCACCCATGCTCCCATGCTCCCATGCTCCCATGCTCCCATGCTCCCATGCTCCCATGCTCCCATGCTCCCATGCTCCCATGCTCCCACGCTCCCATGCTCCCATGCTCCCATGCTCCCATGCTCCCATGCTCCCATGCTCCCATGCTCCCATGCTCCCATGCTCCCATGCTCCCATGCTCCCATGCTCCCATGCTCCCATGCTCCCATGCTCCCATGCTCCCATGCTCCCATGCTCCCATGCTCCCATGCTCCCATGCTCCCATGCTCCCATGCTCCCATGCTCCCATGCTCCCATGCACCCATGCACCCATGCACCCATGCACCCATGCAGCCACGTACGCTCTTCAAAGTGGCACCGCGATTCCATCCCATTCGCAGCTGCCTCCTGAACGCATCTCATCTGCAGTTGCGATTCTCCGCCCTGTCCTGATGGCTCTTCCTTGTTCTGTGTTTTTCTGGGTTTCACTGCACCAAAGAGATGCAGAGCTTCCCATAATAACTGAACTCTTTTCTGTTCACTTTATTCCACTCTGTTCACATATGTTGCGTTCTGCATTCTCCCGCACGTGTCTACCTCGTGAGCAAGGCGCCACGAAACGTTTCTTCAGCTTTGCTCCCTCTCCTCTACTTATGCTTGCTTCTGCCCCGCTCTCACTCGCCTTGTGCGCAGCAAGGCGCCCAAGGAGGATGGGGAGCCCCCTGCCAAGTCCCCCAACGACGGCGACAACATGCAGACCTACTTCTTTAACGCCAACACGGGTGTGAAGCAGTGGGCGCGGCCACCCGAGTGCGCCTGGGAGGTGCAGGGCGGAATGCAGGGTGGGACGGTCACATACCGCAACACCGTCACCGGCCAGACCACGCGCCGCCTTCCCGACGCGCTGGCATGGGAGATGGTGGATTCGACAAAGTTCTTCGAGCGAGGCTTTTACGACAAGTTCCTGCAGGTCACCGATGGCAAGGCCAAGAGGAAGCTAGCGGAGTTGACATCGGGGGATGGGGAAGGGGGCAAGGAGAGTGATGGCAGCAGTCAGAGTGATGGGGGCGGGGATGGCGGTAGTGGGGACGCCGATAGTCCGAACAACGCGCCTGCGGAGAAGCTGCTCCCCTGGTGGGTGCCCAACAAGTTCTGGTTCAACCGGCGCACGCGCGTCATGAAGCAAGAGGTGAGTTGTGGATCCTGTCCCTGGCCCCTCCCTTCCTATTGGCTTACTCTTGTTCACCCTGCATGCTCGCATGTTTCTCCCTTCGCCCTTTCCCCATCCTCTCCCTACTCCCCCATGTGCTCCCCATGGATCCCCTCTCCCTCTCTCCCTCTCTCCCTGCCGGGTCCATGCTTCTAGTTTCTAGTGGCACGTCCGTGCCCCAATGTCAACCAACCATGCGTGCAAAACACTTGCACCTGTCAACCCTTTGACCTCTGTGCAAAACCCTTTTACCCTCTACACCCCCAGATACCATGCGAGCTGCCCGAGCGCTACCACGACCACCCTGAGAGCTGGAATGCCGACCGCGCACACCTGGAGGCGCAGGAGAGGGAGCTGCCAGAGCTGCCCTGAGGACAGGTGGGTAGTGCTGAGGACAGGTGGGAGGGGAGCGGTGCTGAGGACAGGTGGGTGGGGGGCGGTGCTGATGACAGGTGGGTGGGGAGCGGTGGGCAAGGATGGGTGGTGTTGATGGAGTGGGCTAGGTGGAGAGGAGGGGGAGCGCCCTGAGGACAGGTGGGCAACATGGGTTGGGATAGGTGGAGTGGGCAAGGGGGGAGGGGTTGGCTAGGGTGAGTGGGGGAATGGGAGTGGGAGAGTGGAGTGGGCTAGGGTGATGTGGTTGGTGCAATCGTTGGCAGGGGCAGGTATTCACTAGGGGTAGGTATTCACTAGGGGCAGGTATTCACTAGGGGCAGGTATTCACTAGGGGTAGGTATTCACTAGGGGTAGGTATTCACTAGTCCCATGGACCCACTGGTACATGATGGGCAATGGTTGGGGGGGTGCATGGATGGGCACGCTGGTTCCCGCATGGGAAATTGGCACAGTGTTTGCTAATATGCTCAGATGGTCAGCTGGTTTTTTTTTTTCCTTTTTTGGGGGTGGGGTGGGGTAGGCAAACCCTGTGACGCCATTCGAGCAAGAAAGCCTGCGTTGAGATGCACAAGGGTAATGTCTGACCTACACAACTGCCAAGCAGTCTCTAAGCAGTTCCTAAATTTTTATTAGGTGAGTGCCAAATCAGCTCGCAATCGCTCAGGGTTCTCTAGTGGCTGCCTCCCAGCCATGTGACCCTGTGGTGAAGCACGGCGCAGCTTGATGAGCACCGGCGGGGATGCTGCCACTTTTTTATTTCGTCGATGAGCATTCTGCCATTTTATGTCGTTGCGGATGACAGGATGTGGTTGTGGATCATTGTAAGGCTGACCACCATCGCATCACGGTTCGGTTGTATGGACATGCTGGCATGAATAAGGGAAGGTAACAGAGCTGTTATCGCGCGGTGTCCAGAGCTGCTGGCTAGCATGTGTGGCTGTACTAGTGTTCCATGCCCCGCTGCATTGGCTCATCCTTGCGGCAGAACCGCTTGCCCCGCTTGGGTCACTGTGCCGCACTGCGCAGTGGGGACGTGCAACCTTGGAGAGCTTGTCAAGTTTGCCGAGCGTGAGAGCCGCAGTCTGCGATACTTGGAATACACCGCTGCCTTCTTGCCTCCCACAGCGTGCCTCTCACTTCTTACCATGGCATCGACTTCTACGTGTAATTTCTGGCTTGTATCACAGCTGTGCAGGCCTCCGACGGACGTACGGCGGTGCTTTACAGGATGCAGCTGCCTTGCTATTGGTTGTCTTGCGGTGAACGATGTGGTTCATGTCCCGTGCAAGGCTTGGAGGGCCCCCAAGCCATTTCTAGTTTCTTGAACTACTGCACCACAGGATGCTGACCTGCAAGGCTCCATGCTCCATTTATATTTAACTGTCGTGGGCGTTCAAGACAGCAGGGCCGTTTCAAGAGGGTCCTGCCCTCCCCGCCCCCCTGGCCAGCCCCCTAGGTGTGTGGCCTGCCGGACCGTTTGTCCGCAACTCCGGGCCCACACCCCATCCCTCAGGCTGCCTTGGCCCCTGTACCAATTGAGACAACCAGCGCAGGCCAGAAATCTGGAGAATGCACGGACCACTGGTCATGGTAGCTCGAGCCTGCCGTTATATCTTTTTTCGCGTTTTCGAGTCGTTCAGGATGATGAATATGAATATTGAATGGAGATGGAAATGTGTAGCCTTGTGCATTGAAATTATGGCTGGCTTACGTTTATATATAGAGCCGGACTAGATCATAGATGACCTAGACTCTACCCGTGTCGGTGGGGCTGGAAACAGCATGCTTAATTGATCATGCACAGGTCGTGTGTTTCCAGCCTATAACTGGCCGGGAGTGTCTACTGGTGAGCAGCACATTGCTGCGATCGATAGTCCCACCAAATTTACCAGCTTAAATACCCGCAAATGGAAAACCACTGAAAAGGTCTAGCTAGTCAGTCATTACGTTAGCCATGCCATGTTTCCAAATGTTTTGTCAACCAAATGTTTTGTCGACTAAATGTTCTGTCTACTATATCAAGGCCTTTGACACGGTCCTCTGCGAGGCTCTTTGGGCCATCCTAGCTCTGGATCGGGTACCACCAGCGTTCATTGCTGCCATTCGATCGTCGACTGTATGAGGGCTCACAGGCAGTAGTAGTGCGGACTGCGGAAGGCACCACCCCACCATTCCCCCTTCACCACCGGGTGTGGCAACTGAAGGTTGTGTCCTGTCCCCATATCTGTAATTACATCCGTGCAGTCGATCTGAGGATCACCTGACCCAGCCCTCTCAGCAGCAGCAGCGACCCGATCGACCTGTGCAGCCGCCGGAATGCCTCCGCCACAAGCAGGGTCCCCAGAAGCCCAAGCTAGTCTACTGGAGGGGCGGGGACCTGATCGATCGATGATCAGCCACTAGTGGCTTGTGGCACAAGATGTGGACGCCCCCCGGGGCCGCTATGTAGATTAGCCCTTGTAACCATTGCGACCAGTACTTAGCCATTTTTGCCATTGTAGCCACTGCTGCCAAGAATGTAGTAACCACTGATGCATAGTAGCATTGGGCCATTACCTGGACACCTGCTGCCATGTGCATGAACGCAAATTAATGCACACGGTAGACAACCAGCCATACCCTGCGCTAGTTGTCTCCTTGATATCCTTTTTAAACTTAATTAGCAAAATAGCACAGCGCCAGTCATGCTAAGTTCATCGCTTCTCTCTGCTTGCTTGCCCACGCTCTCATCCTTGTCATGCTAGCCAGGGTAGAAGTCCGCAGGTGGAGGTTATTGGTCCTGAGGATAGCCGCTACACTACCGCCTCGTCTGCCATTAGAGTAGAGGACAGCTCGGATGAGGATTACATCCCCATCTAGTGCTTAACGGTTGGGGGATGATGCAGACGATATTTGTTTAAACTTTTGTGTAATTATTTTTCTAATGAGATTAGCATAGTACTCCGTGGCATGCCTTTGCGCATGACACGCAAGTACTTACTTACTTACTTACGTACTTGTCATGCTGTGCCCATGCGGGTCTTATTGCACCCACACACAGAACTTGCCGGATCGTTTAACCGAATTCCGAGAAGCTTGCACGTGCGTTTGAGAGCAAAATCCTTGCACGCATGGGCCTTCTTGGTGAGATCAAGCTGACCGCCCACCGCCTCCCCCGCGCGCGGGGTAAGGCATGGGCGCCTCCGCTTCTTCTCATCTTTGAGAGCCCAGCGGACAAGATTTCGTTTCTCAGACGCCGCAAGCGGCTCGAGAAGACTCACTTCACCGTGGACGACGACTTGACCCTGGCACAGCAACAACGGCGACGGGAGCTATGGCCGACCTACCGCCAGCTCCGGCAGACCAAGGCGGGCCAGCCGGTGTACTGGAAGGGGGCGGCCATCTACGTCGGCCACAAGCCCTGGAACGCGACCCCCTCGACCCCCGCGGCCCCAGCGACGCCAGCCCCAGCCTAGGGGAATACAGCAGCAGTAGTGTAGAATAGTTAGACAGTGGCCTTGTACATGCCCGCCTACTACAGGCACTATACCAGCTGAGGCCTAGCCTTTTTAGTCATGTACTGATGTGTGCCTATGATGAGCCACCCTCCAGATGATGCCTATAGCTTTTATATTTAATTATGCAGTGCGGCCATGCAGGGAGTCCCTCCCTGCTGAGAAGCCATGGATGCCCTAGCTCTCGTATAGCCATGATGATCTTCACCCACATGGCATGCTCCCCCTTAACTGGGCATAGCGTGATAGACCATGAGGGTGCAGGTGCCCTGGTGCACCTAGAGCAGGGGTAGCTTACATTCCCACCCTTGCATGCATGAAGTAGCCTAGAATGTATTAAAAGCCATATGCCCAGGCTTCTCAGGGATATTAAAATTAAATTAAATTAAATTATAACATGCCTAGGCCTCCGTGGGGAGGTCATGTAGCACATATTCCATGATGGGTGGGGTGGAGGAAGCCGCGTGATTGAACTATCCTAACTCTAAGCTATCTAGAAAATCCTAACTACACTACTCATCAAAACGCCTCCTCCGCTTGGGGGGAGGTGGCTTGCCCACAGGGTCGGGCGTGTGCGCCTTGACAATCTTCTTCCACCGCGTCTTGTCCTGCATGGCAGTCCAAAGACGGGAGAGAGAGTGGATGCGGTGCTCAAACTGGGCTGGGACCACTAGGTCGTCCAGTAACATCTGAACGTAGTTCGTGACAGGTTTCCCTACCCTTTTGGGAATGCCCTCGGGGCCAGGCCAGGTCAGAATGTGCCGCCCTGGCTGGCCAAGCCGCTGGGGGCCGGCCAGACCAAGGGTGGTGTCGACCTGGCTGGTGCGGGCAAGGTGTCCTACAAATGCTATCCTACGCTGCCTAATCTCGTCCGAAGCACGAGGCATGCCGCTGATACAAAGACTCTGATGACGGACGCTCGGAAAAACCTACGTTCAGGACCTGTCGGAGCATGCCTGTAAACCGTGCCGTCTAGCCTAGCTGCCAGTTTGGGTGGGATGGTCCACGCCTCGGCGCCATACGTGAGCACCGTGAGGACGAGGACCTTGAAGAGCATGCGCTTGCGGTGCTCGCCCAGGCCCTTCGAGCGCCAGTAGGGTGTGAGCGAGCGGAGCTTGGCCCAGGCAAGGCCGATGCGGGTGTCCACATCGCCGGCAGTGTCAGGAAGCCAGCTCCCCGACAGCTTGAAGCGGTCGCGGAACGGGACCTCCGTCCCGTCGAGCAGGCGCGGCAGCGGTGGTTTACTGGAGGCCCCAATCACCATCGCCTCGATTTTGACACTAATCCCCCGCTCGATTTTGACACTAATCCCCCGCTCGATTTTTGACCCCACCGCCCGCGCCTCCAGGCCCAGGCAGTCCAGCCAGGTCTGAATGTGCTCGGGGCTCTCGATGAGGGTGGTGTCATCCGCATAAATCAGGTCGGCAAGGCGGTAACCAGGTCTAACCCCGCCGTGCTCTTTCACGTTAAGGATGTCCAAGCCTGGCTCGAACCCCTTAAGAGCAGTAAAGCGCGCACGTGCCCGGCGCATGACGTGATCCACGACAATAATGAACAGGTATGGGCACAGGACACAACCTTGCCACACCCCGTGGTGAAGGGGGAATGGTGGGGTGGTGCCTTCCGCAGTCCGCACTACTGCCTGTGAGCCCTCATACAGTCGGCGAATGGCAGCAATAAACGCAGGTGGCACCCGATCCAGAGCTAGGATGGCCCAAAGAGCCTCCCAGAGAACCGTGTCAAAGGCCTTGATATAGTCAACAAAAATGAAGACCAGCGGCAAACTGTCGGGGGGAAGGGATATGTGCTACATTTACTCCCAACGGAGTGATGTTGGTAATTAATTAATTAATCGTTTAACTGTATCCGATTGCTGCTGTGGCATGCCTCTGGCATGAAGGAAATGGGGGGTCTCTGCCCCTTTTCCTGCTGTGCATATACTCGTTGTCCACATCGTCGCGTCGCTGTGCACAGCAACACGATGTTTTCTGGCATACACGGGCTTTTGGTTCCCGCCGCCTATTTGAAAGTGCTGTCCTCCGGCTTTTTGCCTTTGCACCGTGTGCAGTTCTTGGACGTTTGGAATCATGGCATGGCTAACGTGATGACTGACTAGCTAGACCTTTTCAGTGGTTTTCCATTTGCGGGTATTTCCTCGTAAATGGTGGGAGAGCGATCGCAGCAATTAATTAATTAATTAATTAAACTCGTGCTCCCGTTGGGGAGTCACGGAGCACCGAAGTGCTTTTAATCCCTGTGTGTGCACTACATGCAGGAGAAAGGGCAGAGACCCCCAGTCTCCTTCATGCCAAAGGCATGCCACAGCTGCATTCGGGCGCGCTAGCTAAACGGACACGCTAACGATCCGGCAAACTGTGGGTGCAATAAGACCGCATAAGAGGACCGCAGCAATGGTGCTCACCACTAGACACTCCCGGCCAGTTAGGCTCGAAACACACGCCCTGATCGTCAAGCATGCTGTTTCCGGCCCCACCGTCTAGGTCATCTAGTCGCTCTACACGTAAGCCAGCCATAATTTCAATGCACAAGGATACACATTTCCATCACCATTCATCTTCATCATCCTGAACGACTCGAACACGCGGACAAGATAACGGCGCAGGCTCGAGCTACCATGGTCCGGATTCTCCCGATTTCTGGCCTGCGCTGGTTGTCTCCTTGATATACAGCCTGGATTAAAAGCACTTCGGTGCTCCGTGACTCCCCAACGGGAGCGCGTTCATCAATTAATTACTTCATTACATTATGGTGAAACCCTCCATCCATCTTGAAAGCAAGGGAATACGTGCTACATGATCTCCCCACGGAGTCATGTTATAATTTAATTGAACGTTAATTGTGAACCCCCCCAATGCTGTGTGAGGTCATTGCTGGGATATCATGGGCAATGTTGGACTTCGGGTCAGGAGCTCGTAGTTTGAGCCCCCATGGTTCCCGGGATCTCACTCCCAACAGGATCGACGCCTCTTATCCAGCTCACTCAAGCCAAAATGGCGCAAGATGAAAGGGAAAAAAAGTGGTGCTGCATTGCTTGATAAAACTGCATGTGCTGTCTCGTCGGCAACTTAAAGTCTGAAACACTTGTAAACATGCAACCCGTGAAAGGGTTTAATGCACAATATGAAGCAAATTACACTTTATACCTGCTATAATGTTTTCATTATAATATGATTCTTGGTCTAGGTTGGTCTGGATGCAAATAAAATGGGTCAAGGCGGCATTTCCCTTGCCCTCATGGTGGAACCATTATTATGGCCATCGGCCCACATGACAAATAGGCTACAAATCAGTAAGATCTGTCATCTGACATGCGTTCACCATGTCCATCGAGCTATCACTTTTGAGCAGGAACACCAATCACAGAAGCTTATTGAAGGTAGTATAGTGACAACCCCAAAGCTGCTTTCTTCAGCTTGGCCAGGCTCACGGAATCTGTGTTTGTTATACCACAGATGTGCTCAATTAAGCCTGCTTAACCGCGTGTCTCCGTGTCCATGACTTCTTTCACACGGCCTTCGCTTTCTGGGGTCAGGTTGTGGGCCAGCGCTGAAATGTACTGCCCCGAGGGCGGTGCACAGGCCCGCACGTATGAACTGCCCTGAAATGTACACGACAGCAGATGGGGGAAGCCCATTCCGACAGAGGCAAAGCAGGCGACTATGTCCATCATTTGGTAGGAGCATGGAAGCAAAGCCCGTCGCTGGTGCCTTTAGAAAACAATCCTGAAATGCGGTCCCTCAAAATTGTCATCCTTTGCAGGCGGCAGAACAGACCAGCTGCAGGCATCAATGCCCTCGCCCACGGGGCAGTAGCCACCGATGTTCACGCCATCAACTGCAGTCCCGAACTCAAAAACGCTAAGATTGGACGAAAGAGCAGAATCTGGCAAGGTTGGCGCCTGTGCCTTCGTAGCGGGCGGGGCCTCGCTCTTTTCCTGCGCTGGCCGTGGAGCAGGCACTGCTGGCTTTGTAGTGGAGGTCTGCGCCTTAGTCTTACCCATCGCCCTCGGCCAAATTAGAGTAGCTCAGCCACGGCGTCCGCGTGAGCGCGCGGTAATGCGTGAGACAAAAAGACGTATTGGGCACAAGTGCGAGCCCACAAATTACCGTGTTGTGGGTTTCCTCCACTGACTGGTCCATGCCGGCAGCACGTCTTTTTCGTAAGACACTGGCAGTTGCAACGTTGCAGCCGAGCCATGGCATTGCTGTTGTTGTTGTTGTTGCCCACATGGGCAGCCCGTACGAAAACTTAGCCTGTTTAGGCCTGTATCAAACCGCATGCTTTTACCGTATAGATTTACTATCAGTTGTGACGAACTAATGGGTCGTAGTCAGGAAGCTTTGATGGCATTCTTGTTGATGTTGTTGTTTTTGTTGTTGTGACCTAGCTGCTGCCTGCTGAGTGCTGGTCATGTCGTCATGTCCGGCGTGGGAATCAACAACAACATTACAACTAAACCCCAACGCTGTAATGCTGTAGCCTGCGTCGGAAGGGCAGAATGATGTCCTTAGACCGTCTGAGTCTCGTCTCTCTCGTCTCGTCTCGACATCAACGCAGGTCCTGTTTGGCTGCTTCCTTGCGTGTTCTTTCGTTGCTCCACAGCCGTGTTACCTGTGCAGCGACAATTGTACACATAGGTATATTGGCGAACCTATGGTAGGTTTTTAGCCGTCGACGTCACTTTCTTTCCGCTATCTGCTGTGGGAAATGCGTTGAACAAGGCACAGGGTGACCATTTCCAGGTTTGCAGCATCTCATCAGACAGCGATTACGTAAGGATAGTGCCCGTGACGATACCATGGATTCCTCGCTGTCAGTGGCTTTCCGTTCCATCGTTGGAAATTGGGATGATGCTGGCGACGTGCAGAAAGCATCGCGGCAGATGCTTTTCGCTCAGGTACGAAGGTGTCGGGATTCTCTGGAGGGGATCGCTCTGGAGGGGATCAGGAAAACTGGGGTGGCATGCTGCTGGCCCGCCAGCTTTGTCTGTAATATACACGGAAATCCATATGGCTACTGTTAATATGATTGGATGCACTAAGCGGCTACGATGCACGGAATTTTCTAGTCACTAGCATTTTTGCACAAATCACGTATTCATTGGCTCGCAGTTAAGCTCAGCCATGACGGTTGGTTGTCAGCAGGGCTGAACGAGGTTACATCTTTGCGACGGTTGGGTGAAAAGCATGTTAATTCAGATCCTCGGCCAACCCCACCTGGCTATCGAATCCGCGCTTTATTTCCCCTATGTTCACGCCAGCAATTTGGACAAGTCGTGCCACCTTTCTGGCGTTTGTGGTGCGCCGCTACTCGCCTCCCCATGCGAGCCCATCGCCCCCCCGTCGTTACCCATAAAAATCCCTCAACAATGAGACCTGGTGATTGGCTTCCTGCCACTGCGTCGCCGGGCCCCCCTGCCAACCCCTTCTCCCCCAGGCCTGCCTGTGCACGTTTGCCGGCATAACTGCGCGCTCTCCCGTGTTCAACACCAACCTGGTGGTCACCGTGGTGGGACTGCTGGCGCTCGAGCTGGCCACGCGGCAGCTGCAGCAGCTCTACGCTGCGCTGCTGGCACTCGTGTTGGCGGTGGATGCCAGCTGGCTCTGGGGGTGGGGCGCGCTGGATGGTGACCATGGTATCCGTCACTACCGTTTTGCCTTCCTGCTCCTGATCGCTCAGTTCCTGCTGGCCGCCGTCTCCTCCGGTAGGCGTCGCCCCTGAACTCCTGTGTGTGCTGTCTGACATGGGAGTTGAATCGTTTTTTGCAGACCCTGTCGACCAACATTTGGGGTTACCTTGCGAAGCCGTAGACCCCTCTTGACCCCTCCTGACCCCTCTTGACCCCTCTTGACCCCTCTTGACCCCTCTTGACCCCTCTTGACCCCTCTTGACCCCTCTTGACCCCTCTTGACCCCTCTTGACCCCTCTTGACCCCTCTTGACCCCTCTTGACCCCTCTTGACCCCTTCTTCACCCCTCTTGACCCCTATCGGCTTATTGACCCCTGCGTTGGCCCATGTTACAGCATAGCATTAAACATTATACACACCTGGCTGACATGCACAGGCCTTCAGACGCTGGCTGTTTTTGGCCATCCCTCTCAAATCGCCTGTACCCATGCGGATGATGCGCTCCTCGCGCATGCGGTGGTGGGTCCGCTGGGTGGGTCTGTGGGTGGGTGCCATCATGCAGCGGGGCAATTGGGTAGCACCTGTCGCAAACCTGCAGACCTCCCCACTCATGTTCCCACCTTTCTTCATCCACTACTGGTAGTGGTTTCTCTTGGGAGTACATGTAGCACGTTTCTACTGCCACTATGCGCGTCTGCTATTGAGCCACCCCACCATGTTGTGCTGTACAGGGCATTGGACCAACGTCTCACATGGATTCCCTTGCGGCGCTGCCCCATTTTCTCTGCTCTCCCCCCACCTACCCACCCACCCACCCACCCACCCACCCACCCACCCACCCACCCACCCACCCACCCACCCACCCACCCACCCACCCACCCACCCACCCACCCACCCACGTATCCGGTGCCGTCGCCACCTGGCGGTTCGTCCCCGCAGCTCTCTGGTACAAGATGTGGCGACTGGGCATGTGGGGCCTCGCATCCACAGGGTAAGCCCTCATTGGGACTTTATATACATGGATGAGCATGGATGAGCACGGCTGAGCATTGCAGCACGGTTGTGTGCTGTCAACCGGTTTGATGTTGGTGTAGCGATTCTGTCCATGGCCATGTGAGTTGTTTGTGTGTTTGTGGGTGTGGTTGTATGGGCGTGTGTGCGTGTGTGCATGTGTGTGCGTGCTTGCAACTGGTGGGGTTAGGAGGAAGGAAAGGATCACAGATGCGGGAGAGAGGACAGGGTGCTTGTGGGGTTGGGGCGAAGACGTGTGCTTAGGCGTGCCAGCTCTCCTTGGTGTGTGGGAAAATCATCCCACGCCAGAACTCATCGTTTCTAAGTATTTTTGGTTGTTTTGTGCGCTACCTTGCTCGTGGCTAAGTAGTACTTTTTGTTGTTTTGTGGGCCACCTTGCTCGTGGTGGAGTGGAGGGGAGAGGCTTGGCTCCCCCATGGTCCTATACCTTCCATGCGTGCCCCTACTCTAGGCACGCGTGCTTTCGTGCTTCCGGGTACACCATGCACAACTTGTGACGTGAGGCCTGCATCATCAAGAAGGCCCACCCACACTCGTATTTTGCATATGCGTGCCTGCATGCGCCAGCATTTTTGTAGCTTCTTGCTGCGCTGGGTTGCCCACCTACTTGGCGACTATGGTCTTGCATTGTAAAGGTGGTAACCTAGGCTGATGTCCACACACATGGGTTACTGAACAGAGAAGTCTGTGGCTGCCTCTGCCTCTTTCGCCTGCCGTCCTTGTCACATACCGGTAGGTATACCGCCATCGGTGAGAGACCTGGGGGTGGCTTTGGTGGCACGGCAGCTAGTGGCGTGTTTCCCCCACCCGACTTGCGGTTTGGTGGTTTCGGGGGCGGCATGGCGGCCAGCGGGGGGGTTGCGCGCCCCCCACCCCCATATAGCAACCCTGGCGGCTATGGGACATCCCGCACACCCCCAGGCGTGGTCGGCAGGGGTGTCCCGGAGCCTGGCCCTGGGGGTCTTGGGGCCAGCACGCTCCCTCCTCCTGGCATTGGCATGGCTGGCGGGCCATACCCATCGACTGGGGGCCCACAGGGCTATCAATCCATTGAGTAAAGCCGGTTCGTGGGGCGGTCAGCTCTTTGAGGGCAAGCCTAGTCACGGTGTCTTTTGGTCTGCTGTGCCGCATACATGTGGCGGTACAGCCCCATCCGTGTTTTTATCGAATGCTAGCGTGTATATTCGAAGATTGCATTCCTTGCAGATCCCAAGCTTGTAGGCGGATCGTCCTGTTGACATGATCGCCCCCTAGCTGGGCGTGAGCAAACTGTCGAGTCGCATTCGGCGGGCTTGCAGCCCCTGTACATATCACTTCTCTTGTTCTGCCCTGTGGAATTTCAGTTGCTGCGTGTTGGCCAGGCTACTGCCTACTTGTATCATAGTCGTTGCGGCCATAAAGTTGTCTCACTTAATACAGTGCACCTTGCACAGCATAGTGCTTGACAATACAGTGCATATTTGCACTGCATGGCTGTTCCGAAAAGGGCTAAGCGCCTAGATTGCTCCACGGCAGTCGTGGGTAATTTGATCTAGCTCCTGTTATTCAACGAGACAGCACGAATATACTGTGATCCCAGCCATCCATACCTCAAAGTTATCCAGCAATAGTTGTCTCAATAATTCAGTCTCAATAATTCACAGTAAAGTTGTCAGTTGAGTATCAAAGAGACAACCAGCGCAGGCCAGAAATCGGGAGAATCCGGACCATGGTAGCTCGAGCCTGCCGTTATCTTTTCCGCGTTTTCGAGTCGTTCAGGATGATGAAGATGAATGGTGATGGAAATGTGTATCCTTGTGCATTGAAATTATGGCTGGCTTACGTGTGGAGCGACTAGATGACCTAGACGGTGGGGCCGGAAACAGCATGCTTGATCAGGGCGTGTGCTTCTAGCCTAACTGGCCGGGAGTGTCTAGTGGTGAGCACCATTGCTGCGATCGCTCTCCCACCATTTACGAGGAAATACCCGCAAATGGAAAACCACTGAAAAGGTCTAGCTAGTCAGTCATCACGTTAGCCATGCCATGATTCCAAACGTCCAAGAACTGCACACGGTGCAAAGGCAAAAAGCCGGAGGACAGCACTTTCAAATGTGCGGCGGGAACCAAAAGCCCGCGGATGCCAGAAAACATCGTGTTGCGGCAGCGACGCGACGATGTGGACAACGAATCCAGTGCCAAGCTCGGAACGGCCGCAAAGGAGATCTGGCATCACAGGGTTCAGATGTGCGGAGATACTATGCGATCCAGCCGGTCCACGACCTGTTTGTAGAGCTTGTGCCAAGGGGCAGCACCGAACAGATGTGGGTGACGTTGCAAAAAACATCGGACTTGACGGAGCATAATGGCTCGGTCATAGTCTTTGACCAGTAAACGCTGCAAAAGTTCAACAAGAGTCGTGATGAAATCAACACGATAAGAACAAAGACGGGAAAAACGATGTAACTGAGAAAGAACAACACCATATTTTGCTGTGTGGGAAAGGAGACTGTGAATATCGGGGTAACGAATAAAAGGAATTTGCTGGTATTTAGGATCCTTGCGCTTATCATAGACAGCCGTACGCCAGCCCTTCTTGTTATGGGTAATGTTAAGATCGAGGTAATTGCAATGAGTATCCTCCGACGTGAGCTTTAATGTGAGGGACGCTTGCGGGTAGATGCCAGGCAGACCAGCGGTGATATACAAATGGGTTGCGAAATCAGGGTTGTCGAAAGCGATGACATCATCAATGTATCGACATGTATGGATAAAACGCCTGATGAGAACATCATCGTTTGAGGCAATGAGATTCTCCATGAATGCAAGCTCATAAGTGTATAGATAGAGGTTTGCAAGGAGCCCGGCACAGTTAGTGCCCATAGGGATGCCGATGTGGTTGAGTATGATTGATTTCAAGCATGCAATTGAAGTAGCAACATGCATGCATGACAAAACTGGGTTATCAAATGCATGAGCAGATGTACTACTGCTACCTGTGCTGGATGCAATCTCATGGTTACAACAGTTTGCTCATGAAACTCGACATGTTTGTTAAAATGATAAATGATATACTCACTCAATCACCAGTGGATTGTACAAGGTACATAGGTAACATCATGAGATTACCATGGGGTAAGCTCTCAATTGAATTGAATTGAATTGTAACATAACTCCGTTGGGAGTATATGTAGCACATAGCCCGTGAGAGGGGGCATATGGCCTATCATACATCCTAAGCTACTTCCTGCAAGTGTGGGGATGTAAAGGACCCTTGCTCTAGGTGCACCAGGGCACTTGCATCCCCATGATCTTCAAGCTATGCCCAGCGAAGGGGGAGCCTGTCATGGGGGGGAAGATCAGCATAGCTATACAAAGAAGCTAGGGCATGGCGTCTCAGCAGAGAGTTACTCCCTGCATGGGCACAACCTAACTAAATAAAGCTAGGCATCATCTGGAGTGTGGCTCATCATAGGCACACATGTACATGATTAAATAAGGCGCGTGGCTTAGCTAGGATAGTGCCTCTAGGAGGCGTACATGTACATGGCCACGGTCTATCTATTCTACACTACTACTGCTGTATTCCCCTAAGCTGGGGCGTCTGGAGTCGTTGGGGCCGCGGGGGTCGCCTGCCAGGGCTTGTGGCCGACGTAGATGGCCGCCCCTTCCAGTACACCGGCTGCCCCGCCTTGGTCTGCCGGAGCTGGAGGTGAAGAGATAATATATTTAAAAGCTGCATAAGGTCGGCCATAGCTCCCGTCGCCGTTGTTGCTGCGCCAGGGTCAAGTCGTCGTCAAGGGTGAAGAGAGTCTTCTCGAGCCGCTTGCGGCGTCGGAGAAAAGAAATCTTGTCCGCCGGGGTCTTAAAGGTGAGAAGGAGCGGGGGCGGCCCTGCCTTACCCCGCGCGCGGGGAAGGCGGTGGGCGACCAGGTCGATCTCACCAGTAAGGCCCATGCGACTAAGAATTTCTCTCTCAAACGCACGTGCAAGCTTCTCGGAATTCTCACCTTCCTCCATGTCGAGGTTCTTGACAATGACGTTAAGGCTGCGCTTGGCGAGCTCGGCCTCCTCGCGGAGGTCAAGCGTCTGCCGCTGGAGCTGGGCTGCGACGGCGGAGGTGGTGGAGGTGGTGTGCTGCTTAACTCGCGTTAGCACAATTATAACGCAATTTTTTGCGTTATAACACTTTATTTCAATTAAACACATCTAATGAAGCAAGCATGATATGGGGTATCTGAGGCCAGTTATGAATTCTCTGAGATATATAAAAAAATGTGGTATATGGTCTTGGCATGTAATTCTCAGCCTGGCTATGTGAAATTGTAACTTGAAGTCACATGGGTCTTGTAAACTAAGACCCCCTCATGTAGCCAAGAGGCTGCAAGGAACATGGGTCATGCAATGCAAAGCCCAATTTTTTTGGGTTATAGTCAACTCATGTGGAGTCTCCCACGTCAAGGTCAGACCCAAATAAGCAGTGTAGCTATTTTCCCCACACCTTCAAAGATATAACGCTACAACGCCATAGCACTCCAGGCATGCAGTGAGCTTCAAGCCTACCATCCCCAAAGTGCCTTCATAGGGGCAAAACCTTGATAGCGGTTTCTTAGGGGATGACATAGCAGCGGGGAAACGTAACGTGCCAATGCTAGATGACATCTGCACACTAATATGACACAAAGGCAGTATATATATGCAGGCCATGAGCTGTTACCGGTGCCCGGAAGCTCACTGCCAGCGGGTGTACTCCATTCACGGGCGCGCTCAGCACGCGCGCGCCTGTGTTGCTCAACGGCCCCTCAACCGGCCAGCAGTCCCGGCCCCCTCCCCCCCTCCCGCCTCGGCTCCCCCCGGCTCCCAGCCCCCGCCGCCCGACTACTCGGCCAGTTGGCTTTGGCTTGACACGGTCCCCTGGGATGCATGCGCCATCAACCCGACGTCTACCCTGACCGACCTCCCCCACCGCGCGCGTAGCCTTTTCGCGCAATGTGCAATCGTTTCTCTCCGGCGCATGCACGCCGCTCCGGACGACCCGCTGGGCTTTAAACTGCACATGGTGACCCCCCGCCTGCTCCTCACCCCTCTCGGGCGTGGTGTGCGCGGCCTCCAGGGTGCGGTTATTGCCCGTTGCCGACGCTTTCTGCAGGGGGACTGGGAGGGGCTGTTTGGCGTGCCGCCCCCGCGCACGGCCCGGCTGTCGGGGGAGGTCAACTTCGAGCGGGTGGCCGCCGACGTCATCCGCCTCGTCCGCGAGGGGCAGCTCAGCCGGGCCATGACCCGCTTGGAAATGGCCAAGCTCGCCCCCGCCAATGCGGCTACCCTGGCGGCCTTGGAGGCTCTTCACCCTGCGGAGCCCGGATTCCAGCTGCCCGTGCCGGACCCCCTGCCGGCCCCCCTCCGGCTGGACCGCGACTGCTTCCTGGAGGTGATGCGTGAGGTCCCGCGGGCTTCCTCTACCGGGCCGTCGGGCTGGCGCTACGAGCACTTGGAGGTCCTGGTGGGGCATGGGGGCGAGGACATTCTCTTTGACACCCTCATTGACCTGGCGGCTGGTCGCGTTCCTCCCGCTGCGCGCGAGTGGTTAGCGGGCGCTCGCCTCCTCGCTCTGCTCAAGGGTGTCTTGCCCCCCCCCGAGGGCAAGGTGCGCCCGATCGCCTGCGGTGAGGTGCTCCGCAAGCTCGTGGGCAAAGTGATCTGCCGCCAAAAGGCGCCCGAGCTCCGTGCCTTTTTCTGCCCGCCCCTCGCAGCGGGTGAGACCTCGGTGGCGGCCCAGCTGGGGGTGACGACTCCAGGCGGGGCGGATATCCTCATCCATTCGGTGCAGGCCTACCTCGAGGCCCACCCCACCCACGCTGTCGTCAAGGTCGACTGCCACAACGCGTTCAACAGTCTGTCCCGCGCCAGCATGTTTGCGGCCGTCATGGAGTCCTTCGAGGACTTGTACGCTTGGACAGCCGTGTGCTACGGCCAGCCCGGCCAACTGGTTCACATCATGGAGGACGGCACTCGCGGCGGCCTGCTGTCGCGGTCGGGCACCCAGCAAGGGGACCCCCTGGGACCCCTGTACTTTGCCGCCCCCCTCCAGGGTTGCCTCCAAGCGGTCCATGCTGCCCACCCGGCGGTCGCTATTCAGGCCTACTTGGATGATATCTACCTGCTGGGCCCTGTGCCGGACACCACCGCGGCTCTGCTGGCACTGCAGACCGCGGTGGCCGACATCAACCTCCAGTTGACCCTTGCCAAGTGCGCGGTGTACTCGCCCCAAGGTGATTGCTCCGGCTTTCCGCCCCAGCTCTTGGGCCGGGACGAGCGCCTCCATGGGTTGGATGTCCTCGGCGTTCCGGTTGGCGACCCCGCGTTTGTCATCGATGCTCTGCGGGCCGCCCTCGAGGCACGCACTGAGGTACTGCCCTTGATTGCGCGCCTTCATGATTCGCAGACCAAGGGTCTGCTTCTGTGGTTTTGCGCTCACCCTCGCGTCGTTCACTGGCTCCGGGGCGCTCTTCCGTCTCAGGTCCGGCTGGCCGCCGAGGGCCACGACGAACGCATCCAGTCGGCCTTGGCGCAGCTGGTCCCGGGCCCCGACCTCCCGCCACATGCTATTCGCATTGCCTCCCTGCCTGCACGGATGGGTGGCTGCGGTCTGACTCGTGCCGCCCGGCTGGCCCCAGCAGCCTTTTTGGGCTCCGTCGCTCAGTCGTGGGCGGAAAGCTGCCGGCTCCTGCCCCTTTTGGCAACGGCAGCGCCTGACCTCCTGGACCCCAGCAGCCCTTTGCCCTTCGTCACCGCCATCCAGGAGGCCTATGCTGAGATCCCGCAGGCCTGTTCTCCCGTCCGTGCCGCTCAGGCGGTACAGCGCCACCTCCCTCGCGGCACTCCCTCGGTCGCCTCCGTTCAATCTCCCGCCGCATTCCCTGCTCGCGTCATCGATAAACACCAGAAAACCTACGCGGGTATTCTGCACACGGCTGATTGGATTGCTCTTTTCGCGGACCTCAACGCCCAGGGACGTGCGTGGCTGTTCTCGCTTTCCTTGCGGAGTGTGGGCTCGGCGTACCTTCGTGCTCTTCCCATGGCCCCCCCATTCGCCTTGGCTCCCAGCCACTACTCGGTGGCGCTCCGGCACCAGCTATTTGCCCCGCAGCCTCTTGTTCCGGCCGGGCGGCCTTGTGGTAGCTGTGGGCAGCCGCTGGATCCCACGGGGACTCACTACCTTGCCTGCATGGGGGGCCAACAGAATCAGAATTGGTATTTGTATTTGCACACTGTCCTCCTGACGGTGGTGCTCGCCATGATTCGGTCGGTTTTCCCCCACGCGAACATCCGGTCCGAGGATGCGGATGGCGCTGCCTTCTATTCCCCCAACCACCGGCCTGACATCGTGGTGCTGGACTTTGAGGGGGGTGGCCGGCATCTGCTTATTGACGTTTCGGTGGCGCGGCCCTTGGCTCTTAGCCACGTGGCTGGGGCCTCCCTCACGGCAGGTTACACGGCGGACCGGGCGGAGCGGGCCAAGCTCCTGGCCTACGGCGACGTCGGGCACCATCGTGTGGTGCCCTTTGTCCTGGAGGAGTTTGGGGCCATGGGGCCCCTGACCTCCGCCTTCTTCAAGGAGTGTTGCCGGCTCCGGGAGGACCGGCTGGACCTGGAGGGCCAGCGGGCCCCATGGTCGGCGCGGACCTGGACGTCATATTGGCGTCAGCGCTTGTCGGTGGCGCTGACTCGGGCCATGGCGGACATCATGCTCCGCCGTACGCGGGCTGATTTTGCGGTGCAGCAGGGCTATTAGGTTCCTCCCGTTAGGCGTTTCCATTGGTCTTATCGTACTTCGTAGTATAGAGCTTTGACATGGCTCTGTATATAGGTTTATAGCTGGGCGTTTGCTTTGGTTTGAGTGATTTCACTCTGCTGTAAGTAATTATATTTTTAATATATATGCAGTATGATATGTGCATGGACAAGCAAAAGGTTGGGGGGTGGTAGGCTTAGAGACGCAAGGAAGGCACACACGGGGAAGGCATTTTCTGTGTTAAAAAAACATGCACGGAAAGCACAAAAGCATTGGTGTAAACCAGAACGTGCACTGCCAGCTATTTCTTACCCCTATGGTGGTAACTTGGCAGTAGAGAAAGCGGTGCTCAATTGTTTCCGAGCCACGAGCCACGAGCCACGAGGTAGCCATGGCTGACGGCGGAGCTCATAACTTTCACGTTTGAGCCCCAAATTCAGCTGTGAATATCACTATCGCTTCGTCTTTCTAAGACGCACATGCTGATATAATTTTCCGAATCTAAAACGCAATATATGACGAGCAAACGTCCTTTGACGCAACGCAGTTTGGCGGATGCGCTCGCCCATGAAAATGCGGCAGCTGCGGCTGCAGCTTCGCCATCAGGTCCGGCAGGCAGCGATGACACTAGTCGTGCACTGGTGGTCACCCAGCAACCCCCCGGGCTTAATGCCTCGCCATCGGCATCGCCTGACCCGAAACGCACCCGCCCCGCCGACAAAACAGGATGGTCCCGCCCCTCGGAACCGCGCTTTCGGCCCCACCCTTTCAAGGTCGATGATCACGACTGGAACACCGTGTCTCCTTACGATGCTATGGACTGCATCTTCTACGGGGACTACGCCTCGCTTTACGACCTGTGCCTCCATCTCTACGACCAAGGTCGCCTCAGTCATCGGCAACAACGGCAGCCGCTGGCAAACCCACGGTGCCCTGCTTGGCTGCCCCCGCCCCCAGCTCCAGCACACCATCCTCAACTCCCTTCTCCAGCGCTCTGACGACGAGATCTGGGCTCCATCCATCTCCGCCCCCACCCTCCGTTCCATCCTCACGGAAGCCTTTCAGCAGCACGTGACCCCCCTTGCTGCTGACGTCGCAGCAATGGGTGGCACGCTGGCTGCTGAACTTCCTCACATTTCCGCCGCTGCCGCCTCCACCTCCACTGCCATTTCCGCCTCCACTGCCGACATCAAAGCCCAGCTCCTCGACCTCGACCAACGCCTTCAAGCCACCGCCAACGCCCTTGAGAGCTTGCATGACACCGCCGGCCTCACCGCCCAGGCGGTGAAGGACATCGCCGCCCAGCCGGCGTCTGCTGGCCCGGCCGGCGATGCTCCCTCCACCTGGGCGGACTTGCTTAAGCAGCACACCACCTCCACCACCTCCACCATCTCGGCACAACTCAAGCAACAAGCCCTCGACCTTCGCGAGGAAACCGACATCGCCCGGCGCAGCCACAATGTCATCGTCAAGCACTTCGACCAGCCGGCAGGTGAGACCTCCACGAGCCTTCTTGAGGCATTTAAGCGCGACATTCTTGCCCCCATGCTACTCACTGGTGAGCTGGACATGTCGGCTGTCCGCCTCCCCCGCGCGCGGGGGAAGGCTGGCCCGGCACCCGTGCTCCTCACCTTTAAGTACATGGCGGACAAGCTGTCGTTCCTTAAATGCCGCAAGAAGCTCTCGAGGACTCGCTTCACGCTGGACGACGACTTGACCCTGGCCCAGCAACAGCGGCGACGCGAGCTATGGCCGACCTACCTTCAGCTCCGGCACAGCGCAGGGGGGAAGCCGGTATACTGGAGGGGGGCGGTCATCCACGTTGACCACAAGCCCTGGCAGCCCCCTCCTGCCACCCCAGACTAGGGAATTCATACCGGGGGGGCCCACAATCAATCTACAATACCCATGCCAAATTTTATTACTTGAGGAGACGCCATTTCAACAAATACATGACAATTGATGCTCATTGTGAATGCGTTTCCACATGAAATCATTACCATTTCATGCCATTTGGTCACTGGTGCGCTTTCCGCGTGCACTTTTCATTACTAGATTGCTTAAATTTATTAAAATTTATTAAAATTTATTAAAATTTATTCAAGTCGGGGTAAAATTGGCTGTTTTTGTCATAGTGTCATGCACTCGGAGGGTAAGCAAGTGAGACAAGTTGTAGATTATTTACAATTGCACAACCCTCTCCACGACCCCGCGAGTTCTATTTATAGAACGAATTATAATTATTGCCAAAATTGTGCACAAGCCTGTGCACAACCCAACCAGTAATTCCCACTTGAACTTTGAATAGTCAAGTGAATGCTCCAGATGGAGACAGATGTACAGATCGATCTTTACAAATGTACACGAGTTCAGATCAAGTAAGCTATCTAACTACCTACTAACAGGCGTTTCTTTACAGGTGCCCGTCCGCTGGGCTTCTTTACACCCCCCTCCCGCACATCTGCGCCAGCCTTCCCTTGAGGTTTTCGTTTGCCCTGCCCTGCGGCTTGGTCTCCCCCCTTCTCTTGGAGTCGTGGGGAAGATCTGGTCGCTGGGGAAGATCTGGTCGCCAGGTACCCCTTGTCCATCCACCACTCCAAATACGTTCCCTCAGGTGGCTTGAAACAGTTCCGCATCTCGTCTTGTTGTACCTTGAAAATTATGTTGGGCATCGTCCCCTTCTCCCCATTAATCCAGATTCCCTTTTCGTCACACCCTTCTGCCCAAAATTTAACGCACCACACGCCCGTTTTATCCACCTTTCGAACGACTCCATGCACCAGGAACGTGTCGACGTGGAAATCAGGCATGTGTGCCAGCTTCATTGGGTCTGCATTGAGTTTAGCCACCGAATCAGCAGCCCACGTGGGCTTCCACAACGTATCAAGGCGCTGGAGTTGGTTCTTCCGATACTGGCAAAATTCACCGCCGTGCTTGCACAATACCGAAACCGGACATCCAACAGGCGAGCGGGGCACGACCCGTTTCCCCCCCCACACCTTCCAGATTCTCCATCCACGGCTGCCAACTTGGTGGTGGCACTTTCTTGTCTAGTGGCTTGGGCTGGGTTGCGGTAACTGTGACACGTCTTTGTGGCGCTGGATCCTCCGGTTCCGATTCTTCCGATTCTTCCGAATCTTCCACAAACCCTTTGGGTGGGCCGGCATGCATGACATCCTTTGGCGGCTCCTCTTCAGACTCGTCACCTGTGGGTGGGACAAGCAATGACGAGCGGCGCAATTAGTTATCATTACATTCGCAAATCAAACTTGGGAATATGCAAACATCATAATTTAACCGACCATATTCACTCAGATTAACTTACCCTTTGACAGATGACTAGCCGTTGCTCTTGATCGAACGTGCCCGCCAGGCGAAAGGAGCTTTTTGCAGTAGTCGACGGCACGCCCCAGCATCCCCCCCCCGACGCCCCCGAATTCCCCTTCGAGCCTCCCTCCCCTCCCCCCCCTCCTTCCCCCCTTCCCCCGATGCGCCGGTCGACCCGCCCCCCTCTCCGCCCTTCGACCCGCCCCCCTCTCCGCCCTTTGACCCGCCCCCCTCTCCACCCTTCGACCCGCCCCCCTCTCCGCCCTTGGACCCGCCCCCCTCTCCGCCCTTTGACCCGCCCCCCTCTCCACCCTTCTCTCCGCCCCCCTCTCCGCCCTTCGACCCGCCCCCCTCTCCGCCCCCCTCTCCGCCCTTCTCTCCGCCCCCCTCTCCGTCCTTCGACCCCCTCCCCTCTCCGCCCTTCGACCCGCCCCCTCTCCGCCCTTCGACCCGCCCCCCTCTCCGCCCTTCGACCCGCCCCCCTCTCCGTCGTTCGACCCCCCCCCTCTCCGCCCTTCGACCCGCCCCCCTCTCCGCCCTTCGAACCCCCCCCTCTCCGTCCTTCGACCCGCCCCCCTTATCACCACCCTCATTCCCGCCCCCCTCATCACCGCCGTCACCATCATCACCAACCTCTTCCCCATCATCACCCCCCTGTGACCCGACATCCTCATCATCCCCCTCCGGCCGAACGCCGCCATCATGAGGGTAGGGCGTCCCCATTGAGACGTCTTCGGCCGCGGGGGTCTCCGAGGCGGCGCGCTTCCGGCGTTTCTTTTTGGTGCCAGCGCCTGCCGTCTCCAGCTGACGCTTCTGGGCTGCACCCGCAATTTCCTTGCCCGAACGGCCGTTGGGATTGGAAATATCCTCCCCCTGTGGCCGCTTCCCAAGTACCTTCAGAAGGACCTTAAACCCATCCACCTGCTCCTTTGACCCAATGAAGATCACGGGTGGGTTGAAGAATCCCGTGAAATCGCTTAGGTACGACGACCAGTCGTCCTTCACACCATTGAAATCTCCACAATCCTTCGCCGCCTTCCAGTCCCTTTTCTCCACCCACGAACCCGTTCGACCCTTCAACAATTCCTCATCATTCCACAGCTTGGCGTGATGTTCCAAATTCAGCAGCACTACCCATTCTTGATATCTGGCTGGTTCAACCCCTTCCTCTTCGCAACAAATTCGAACCCCTCCATTGCATTAAGTACCACTTGAGCCAACCGTGTCGGCCCATCGCTTTTCTCCCACGCGAAAGTCTTCATCATGAACTCACAGGTCTCTTCCCCGTCAGACGTGTAAACTCTCTTAGAAATCCACGGGCCCTGCTGCTCGATTTCGGATGCCATCTCCTCCGACCCAAACTTCCGCGGGGGTTCCCGCTTCTCCCCCACCTTTTTTTGGCGACCCGACTGGACGTCCTCTGCCTCGGCATGTTCGGCTTGGCCTTCCTCCGGCACAGCCCCCGTCACCACCACAGCCCCCGCCACAGGCTGTACGGGTTGGGGCACCACAGCCTGTTCGGTTGGGGGTTCGGGCGCAATCAGGACCCACCATTTCGTTTCCTCCTTGTGGGTCGTCCAAAAATCCGTCCTCTCCAGCAGTGCAAGTGGGAAGGTGGAATCGTCCCTCCCCGTTGGCCTGATAACCGCCCTTATTCTCTTGGCAGCTACAGCGACCGTATCGGCCACCCTCTGAAGGGCGCTGTCGGATTCCGAAGGCTGCATCGGCAACCAGCCGAGGTCGCGTGGTTCGGGGTATTTCCCCAAATCGCGGTTGTAGATCATGAAAAGCTGGACCATCACCTCGCAGAAGATCTTGGCCATGTATGTCAGGTCATACAAGCACTGAGGAGGAACGTGTTTGGCCTTCACGGTTGCCATGATAGACGGCCAGAATCGAAAGCGGGCTAGACTCCTCCACCCTTCCTGTTTGATCCCCCCCCCTTCCTCATCACCCTTCCCTCCCCGTCCAGCTTGTCCGCTGCCACGATGTCCAGAAACTCTGCAAGCTCCTTGGCCAGCTTGTCCTCAATCGGTATTCCACATCTACTGTCGTCGTTCGGAGCGACCGTTTCATCCTTCACAGCCGAGATGAAGTCGTAGACTTGGGTTTTCTCCGATTCGGACAAACCACCCTCGTTCAATCGCCCTCCAACCCGCTCCTCACCACCCTCCTCCCCCTCCCCGTCCTTCCTTGCCTTCTCAGTGCTGCTTGAGACCCCATGAATCAAATTCCATATTTCTTTCTGGTCCTGAAGGGGCACCTCCGGCTTATCCCAGGATTCCTCCATGTGCGTCTTGAAATAGTTGTGCACTTCCAGCAGCGCCGTCCCCCTCGACTTTTTGGAAACGGCCTCGTCTTCTGCATTCAGCCCCCCTCCGATCAGGGCAACCCTCCGATGCGCCTCTCTCCCCTGCATGCATGAAATGTGAATCAGTGTTTGAGACAAAAAACGGTCATACAACACACGACCTGACATTTTGTCCTTACACTTTGGAAGATCGGCCGTTCCCGAACAAAAATCACACCCTAATTTCCAGTTTCCAACGGCCGTTGGCGCAAGAAAAATCACACCCTAATTTCCAGGTTCCAACGGCCGTTGGCGCAAGAAAAATCACACCCTAATTTCCAGGTTCCAACGGCCGTTGGCGCAAGAAAAATCACACACTAATTTCCAGGTTCCAACGGCCGTTGGCGCAAGAAAAATCACACCCTAATTTCCAGGCTCCAACGGCCGTTGGCGCAAGAAAAATGTCGACCGAATTTCCAGGTTCCAACGGCCGTTGGCGCAAGAAAAATATCAACCAAATTTCCAGGTTCCAACGGCCGTTGGCGCAGGAAAAATGACACCCTAATTTCCAGGTTCCAACGGCCGTTGGCGCAAGAAAAATCACACACTAATTTCCAGGTTCCAACGGCCGTTGGCGCAAGAAAAATCACACCCTAATTTCCAGGTTCCAACGGCCGTTGGCGCAAGAAAAATAACATCTAGTGCCTAAAACGTTCCCACACCCGATCCGTTATATTTACCTTTTGCGTCCGCATGTCCTTCATGGGCGGGATCAGTGCTTCCCCCTCCACCTCCCAGCCCTTGAGCACGTCCAGATTGGTGTACTTGAACTTCTCCGCGTCCCTCACCAACCCCCTCCACAAATCAAACGCCTCGTCGGTTGTCTCCACGAACTTGCCCTTTTGTTTACCCGCAATCTCGCCAGCTATCGCAGTACTCACTTGCTCGTCAGAGCCCTCGAAAATCACGGACTTCAACATCTGTGTGTAGTGGTTGCCGTCCAGCACGGCAAACTGCACAAACACGCAAGGCGTCTGGTCTCGAAATTTACCCTTAAGGCCGGCATGGTCCGAGATGTTCAAGCTCCCCAGCGCGGATTTCGTCAGGTCAACTACTGCCTCACGCTCAGATTCATTTGACCACTCGGACGGATCCAACTCCATGGTGATCAACTCGTCTGAGCAAGCGGCCGCCATGTCCTTCAGGGAGTCCGTCCGGAGAATGGACATGGCTTCCTCGGCCGTTGGCGAACGATAGTATCCGAACCTCTGCACGGCACGGTCACTGTCGTCCCCCGTCAGTATTTTAATGTGGTAAGGAACCTTTTCACTCCTCTGCACCCATAAATTGTAGAGACCTGGATCACGGTCTGCCAGCACCTGCCACGCAAACCGGAAGATCGGCACGGCACATTTTGCTTTTGTCAGACTTGTGCCGGCCCCCACGAACCACGGCGCGAGCCCCCTACAATTCCGCACCGTCACCGTCCGATGCCGCATGAGTTCCGGGAGTTGGCACAAGTTCTCCGTGGGGGCCCGTACTTGAGTCGCAATCGCGGACCCCCCCACGATGTCGACATCGTCTGGAACTAGGCGTATCTTCTGCCGCAGATGAAACGCCGCCTGTATGGTGTCAGTTAGATTCTTGTCGTGCACTTGAGAGGACGGCGCTGGCTCCCAGGAGTCCAAAATGCTGGGCTTCGCATTTCCAGCACGTGTCGTCAGCAGCCCCTTCCTCTCAAAGGTCTTCACAATCACCGACCATAAGTCGGTGCCCGGTGCTCGTTGGCGCCATTCCTCAAAAAATGTTGTGATCCCTTTCCGCCACCCATGTTCAATCTTGTAAACCAACCTCCTCCGCTCTTCGTCCGTTCTCGGCCTGGACGGACGCCCCTGATCACATGCAAAAAACATACAGATAGCCGGAAGGTCAGTACTATGTTCCAACGGCCGTCGCCGGAAAAATAACACCCTAATTTCCAGGTTCCAACGGCCGTTGGCGCATGAAAATCACACCCTAATTTACAGGTTCCAACGGCCGTTGGCGCATGAAAATCACACCCTAATTTCCAGGTTCCAACGGCCGTTGGCGACAGAAAAATAACACCCTAATTTCCAGGTTCCAACGGCCGTTGGCGCGAGAAAAATGACACCCTAATTTCCAGGTTCCAACGGCCGTTGGCGCAAGAAAAATCACATCCTATTTTCCAGGTTCCAACGGCCGTTGGCGCAAGAAAAATCACACCCTAATTTCCATGCAGGTTCCAACGGCCGTTGGCGCGAGAAAAATGACACCTTCATTTCCATGTTCCAACGGCCGTTGGCGACAGAAAAATAACACCCTAATTTCCAGGTTCCAACGGCCGTTGGCGCATGAAAATCACACCCTAATTTACAGGTTCCAACGGCCGTTGGCGCATGAAAATCACACCCTAATTTACAGGTTCCAACGGCCGTTGGCGCAAGAAAAATGACACCCTAATTTCCAGTTTCCAACGGCCGTTGGCGACAGAAAAATAACACCCTAATTTCCAGGTTCCAACGGCCGTTGGCGCATGAAAATCACACCCTAATTTACAGGTTCCGACGGCCGTTGGGCAAAAAAAAATAACACCCTAATTTCCAGATTGCAACGGCCGTAGGCGCAAGAAAATCAAGCAAGAAAAGGACAAGGACAAGGACAAGGACAAGGACAAGGACAAGGACAAGGACAAGGACGAGGACAAGGACAAGGACAAGGACAAGGACAAGGACAAGGACAAGGACAAGGACAAGGACAAGGACAAGGACAAGGACAAGGACAAGGACAAGGACAAGGACAAGGACAAGGTGCTGGCACAAGGACAAGGACAAGGACAAGGACAAGGACAAGGACAAGGTGCTGGCACAAGGACAAGGACAAGGACAAGGTGCTGGCACAAGGACAAGGACAAGGACAAGGACAAGGACAAGGACAAGGACAAGGACAAGGACAAGGACAAGGACAAGGACAAGGACAAGGACAAGGACAAGGACAAGGACAAGGACAAGGACAAGGACAAGGACAAGGACAAGGACAAGGACAAGGACAAGGACAAGGACAAGGACAAGGACAAGGACAAGGACGAGGACGAGGACAAGGACAAGGACAAGGACAAGGACAAGGACAAGGACAAGGACAAGGACAAGGACAAGGACAAGGACAAGGACAAGGACAAGGACAAGGACAAGGACAAGGACAAGGACAAGGACAAGGACAAGGACAAGGACAAGGACAAGGACAAGGACAAGGACAAGGACAAGGACAAGGACAAGGACAAGGACAAGGACAAGGACAAGGACAAGGACAAGGACAAGGACAAGGACAAGGACAAGGACAAGGACAAGGACAAGGACAGGACAAGGACAGGACAAGGACAAGGACAAGGACAAGGACAAGGACAAGGACAAGGACAGGACGAGGACAAGGACAAGGACAAGGACAAGGACAAGGACGAGGACGAGGACGAGGACAAGGACAAGGACAAGGACAAGGACAAGGACGAGGACAAGGACGAGGACAAGGACAAGGACAAGGACAAGGACAAGGACAAGGACAAGGACAAGGACAAGGACAAGGACAAGGACAAGGACAAGGACAAGGACAAGGACAAGGACAAGGACAAGGACAAGGACAAGGACAAGGACAAGGACAAGGACAAGGACAAGGACAAGGACAAGGACAAGGACAAGGACAAGGACAAGGCAACGACAAGGCCGAGGACGAGGACGAGGACGAGGACGAGGACAAGGACAAGGACAAGGACAAGGACGAGGACGAGGACGAGGACAAGGACAAGGACAAGGACAAGGACAAGGACAAGGACAAGGACAAGGGCAAGGACAAGGACAAGGACAAGGACAAGGACAAGGACAAGGACGAGGACGAGGACGAGGACAAGGACAAGGACAAGGACAAGGACAAGGACAAGGACAAGGACAAGGACAAGGACAAGGACAAGGACAAGGACAAGGGCAAGGACAAGGACAAGGACAAGGACAAGGACAAGGACAAGGACAAGGACAAGGACGAGGACGAGGACGAGGACAAGGACAAGGACAAGGACAAGGACAAGGACAAGGACAACGTGCTGGCACAAGGACAAGGACAAGGACAAGGACAAGGACAAGGACAAGGACAAGGACAAGGACAAGGACAAGGACAAGGACAAGGACAAGGACGAGGACAAGGACGAGGACAAGGACAAGGACAAGGACAAGGACAAGGACAAGGACAAGGACAAGGACAAGGACAAGGACAAGGACAAGGACAAGGACAAGGACAAGGACAAGGACAAGGACAAGGACAAGGACAAGGACAAGGACAAGGACAAGGCTGGCACAAGGACAAGGACAAGGACAAGGACAAGGACAAGGACAAGGACAAGGACAAGGACAAGGACAAGGACAAGGACAAGGACAAGGACAAGGACAAGGACAAGGACAAGGACAAGGACAAGGACAAGGACAAGGACAAGGACAAGGACAAGGACAACGTGCTGGCACAAGGACAAGGACAAGGACAAGGACAAGGACAAGGACAAGGACAAGGACAAGGACAAGGACAAGGACAAGGACAAGGACAAGGACAAGGACAAGGACAAGGACAAGGACAAGGACAAGGACAAGGACAAGGACAAGGACAAGGACAAGGACAAGGACAAGGACAAGGACAAGGACAAGGACAAGGACAAGGACAAGGACAAGGACAAGGACAAGGACAAGGACAAGGACAAGGACAAGGACAAGGACAAGGACAAGGACAAGGACAAGGACAAGGACAAGGACAAGGGGACAAGGACAAGGACAAGGACAAGGCTGGACAAGGACAAGGACAAGGACAAGGACAAGGACAAGGACAAGGACAAGGACAAGGACAAGGACAAGGACAAGGACAAGGACAAGGACAAGGACAAGGACAAGGACAAGGACAAGGACAAGGACAAGGACAAGGACAAGGACAAGGACAAGGACAAGGACAAGGACAAGGACAAGGACAAGGACAAGGACAAGGACAAGGACAAGGACAAGGACAAGGACAAGGACAAGGACAAGGACAAGGACAAGGACAAGGACAAGGACAAGGACAAGGACAAGGACAAGGACAAGGACAAGGACAAGGACAAGGACAAGGACAAGGACAAGGACAAGGACGAGGACGAGGACGAGGACAAGGACAAGGACAAGGACAAGGACAAGGACAAGGACAAGGACAAGGACAAGGACAAGGACAAGGACAAGGACAAGGACAAGGACAAGGACAAGGACAAGGACAAGGACAAGGACAAGGACAAGGCTGGACAAGGACAAGGACAAGGACAAGGACAAGGACAAGGACAAGGACAAGGACAAGGACAAGGACAAGGACAAGGACAAGGACAAGGACAAGGACAAGGACAAGGACAAGGACAAGGACAAGGACAAGGACAAGGACAAGGACAAGGACAAGGACAAGGACAAGGACAAGGACAAGGACGAGGACGAGGACAGGACAAGGACAAGGACAAGGACAAGGACAAGGACAAGGACAAGGGCAAGGACAAGGACAAGGACAAGGACAAGGACAAGGACAAGGACAAGGACAAGGACGAGGACGAGGACGAGGACAAGGACAAGGACAAGGACAAGGACAAGGACAAGGACAAGGGCAAGGACAAGGACAAGGACAAGGCTGGACAAGGACAAGGACAAGGACAAGGCTGGCAAGGACAAGGACAAGGACAAGGACAAGGACAAGGACAAGGACAAGGACAAGGACAAGGACAAGGACAAGGACAAGGACAAGGACAAGGACAAGGACAAGGACAAGGACAAGGACAAGGACAAGGACAAGGACAAGGACAAGGACAAGGACAAGGACAAGGACAAGGACAAGGACAAGGACAAGGACAAGGACAAGGACAAGGACAAGGACAAGGACAAGGACAAAGGACAAGGACAAGGACAAGGACAAGGACAAGGACAAGGACAAGGACAAGGACAAGGACAAGGACAAGGACAAGGACAAGGACAAGGACAAGGACAAGGACAAGGACAAGGACAAGGACAAGGACAAGGCTGGCACAAGGACAAGGACAAGGACAAGGACAAGGACAAGGACAAGGACAAGGACAAGGACAAGGACAAGGACAAGGACAAGGACAAGGACAAGGACAAGGACAAGGACAAGGACAAGGACAAGGACAAGGACAAGGACAAGGACAAGGACAAGGACAAGGACAAGGACAAGGACAAAGGACAAGGACAAGGACAAGGACAAGGACAAGGACAAGGACAAGGACAAGGACAAGGACAAGGACAAGGACAAGGACAAGGACAAGGACAAGGACAAGGACAAGGACAAGGACAAGGACAAGGACAAGGACAAGGACAAGGACAAGGAAAGGACAAGGACAAGGACAAGGACAAGGACAAGGACAAGGATGGC